>PVLD010011332.1:12354-65895 GCA_004027595.1 Dinomys branickii
CATAAACAATACAGAAAATACAAAATTATACAGAATATAGTAGGGAATTACCACTGGATGTTGTATTACATAATGTTATCTTCATATTAGTTAACACAAAAACATTAAAGGAAATACCAAATTATAGAGAAGATAGTAGGGAATTTGCACTGGATGCTGTATAATATAAAGTTATCTTCACTTCTGTTAATACAAAAACAATTGAGGAAATACAGAATTATAGAGAACACAGAAGGGAATTAGCTCTGCATGCTGTCCTACATAATGTTACCTTCACCTTTGTTACTCAGTTACACAGATGATGGCCCATTTGATCATTCAGTTTTTCTCCTCCCTCATCTCCGTTGCCTTACCACTCAATCAGTCATCTTCCCTGTGATAATAACTGTACTCCTGGGTTTATCTATACCCCTGGACTCTCGCCTTGGGAAGACATATAGCTGCCTCAGACTATACTATAACATACATGGGTGTATACAAACTGCCATGGTTGGAGGTGGAAAAGCACATATGCTCACAGTGGACTGCCCAGCTCCACCCCGTCACCATGCTATGGGTGGGGGCGGGTCCAGTCGGTGAGGTGCCCTGAGCGGGGCCCTCAGCAGAGCAGCCACAGGGCCTACAGCGGAGCAGCCGCGGAGCCCACTGTGGAGCAGCCGCGGGGCCCACTGCGGAGCAGCCATGGGGCCCACAGCGGAGCAGCTGTGGGGCCCACAGCAGAGCAGCCACCGGGGCCCACTGCAGAGCAGCTGCGGGGCCCACAGCGCCATGTGCTTTCAATTCAGGGCAAGGGTTTGTCTGCCTGGACCTCTGCAAGGTGAGTGTACTGTAAGAGGCAGAAGACAGAATATAGACAGCATTTCTTCCCTATATAAGGAGGCTTCTTGTAATAATGTGCTTGTTTCACACATTTTGCTTCATCTTCTCTGTCCACATGTCCATATTTTCAAAAATAATCACACAACAGTTCATTCCAAAAAGACACATAAGATATTTTAAAAGCACTGGCAAATTGTCATCCATGAAATAATACAGATTTTAATCATTCTTTAGAGCTGATGAGGTAAGGATTGGCCGTGCAAATGCTACTTAACTCTCACTATGATTTGAAATGATGCTTCATGTTTCTGTTTAAGGTGTTTAAAATGCAAAATTATGTTCATAGGTCAGAGAGAGCAATATAATGAATTTGTATATAATAATAATTTAACGATTGTCACCTTGTTATATTTGGTTTTTTTCTGCTCTTGGAGGAAGCATTTTAAAATTAAGTCTCAGCCAACAAGATACCCCTAAATGCTTCCATGTGCATCTCTAAAAATAGAAATATTCTTCTTATGTAACCATGGGACTATTTTACAGCTAACAAATACTTTAATACCATCAAATTCTCAGTTCATATTCACATTCCCCTAACATTTCTAATGAGTCTTTTCCTTCACTTGGTCACTTTTAATTAGCCAAATGGGCAAATTTCTCTCAACTTCTGTTTTTGCACTGTACTAACTATACTAAGAATATAAAGCAAGGGAAAATTGTCTGCATGTTATATGATAATCAAGTGCGTTTACCTTATTCTAAATATTTTATTATGAAAGTTTCCAAACATACAGAACACTTGATTGGATTCCTCACTGCTCACTTGTTTACATGGTTCTTTTTTTTTTTTTTTTTTTTTTTCTCTTTTTGACTTCTTAGTAACCAGGAGTTGATAGTGTCTAAATTTCTGATTCAGTGATAAGTAAATGAATATCCTATGACTCATTTTTAGGTGGAACTTTCACATAGTACTTGCAAAATAGATGGTTTACTGTGTTGATTGTGTGATTTATAAATCTCAAGAGTACCTTTTCCAACCAGATAGCTCCTGGCAGCCCGTAAGTATTTGTGAGCCTTACAGTACTCTTCTGGGCGTCCCTAGAGAGCTATGCCAGTGGGACCACCGTTGTGGATTCAGGGAGAAACTGACAAACCACCCGTCTAGTACTGAAGTGATTGGAACAGGCAGAGTGTTTATACCTTGTGCAATGTCAGTTGTATTTCAACATTATCCAAAAATATCATGCAAAGGTATTTAGAAAGGAGAAAAACAAATCTGTTTTTTAAGTATTTTTCTGACGGTTGCTGCCGTTGCTATGGAAACCAGTGAAGCAGATTTTCATGCTTTAGCACACCAAGCCTGTTTTTGAACAGATTCCTGAGATGGGGGCTTTTTTTCTTCTCTCATTCTGGGTGGTTTTGTCAGACATAACCTTGCCTGCATATTATCAACATATCCTTTGTGTGAAAGCACATTAGGTGCTAATGCTTAGAGTTGTTTTTAGCAAAAGAATTTAACAATACAGGATTCATTTTTCATCTGCATGTTTTTAAATAGATGTCCTGTACTCACTGTTAATGGAGAGCTCGGCTTAGAGCATAAGGAAATGTTAGTTTAATATTTTAGTGCCATCTGCTGTAAGTTTCATAGCATTCTATCCCTTCTGGCTTACTTGTAGCATGTCTTTTTTTTTTTTTTTTTTTTGGTCTTAGTAGAATACAGCAAATCTCTTTCTAAATCTGCCATACTGATTGGCCCTGTTTCTTCCCCTGATCTGGATGAAGCTATTTTCAGAGGAATATGTTCTCTTGGCTCTTGGTATTCATTTCCTTAAGATTTCTGCTCTAGCTGTGTGTGTGTGTGTGTGTGTGTGTGAAAGAGAGAGAGAGAGAGCATTTTAATTATCAAGCAGTTAACACATTCTCAGACCTTTCTGCTTTATCTCAAATAACAGGCTGGCTCTCAGTGAGTGAACATTTGTCAGTTCAGTAACACTGCTGTATGAATAATTATTGAGAACCAGACCCATGCCAGGCTTGTTCTTAGACACTTCTTCCTAGTGGCGGGAGGGAGAGAATAGGCAGACTCCCTGCTGATGGAGAGGGTGACAGTATACAAATAAATTCACATAATGGAGTATACACTGTTAAATGAAACATAAAATGGGCTGCGGGACATATTCTAAACAGCACATGCAAAGAAGGGTTGATAGGCACTGAGACAGAGTTTTCTAACATGTTGAGGTTGCTAAGAAAGACAACAGATGCGTTCTGCACACCTGGGTCTTCCAGGTTCCTGTTAAACATGGACTCATCTCACTGTTAGTTAATTAATTTTGTTTGGACACTGGCCAGGAACATTACACAGATGAAAAACAAACCTGGTCTTTGAAAGCCTTTGCAGAGTTTCTCCTGTTTGGAACTAGGTTGACCCTGATCTCCACTCACAGGCTGGTCTTCAGTTCAGCAGATGCACAGAGCACCTTGGATATGTCTGATTCTGCGCTGGGTTCTCCGGGGACATCCAGAGACCTGTTCGAGGGGAGTAGCTTTTTAACTGAATGTTTCACCAACCCTCAAAACATAAAGGGGCTAGAATCAATGCACACAGAACATTTTAATACCATCATGATTAATTCTCACTTGAAATGCTTTCATTGTTAAGTGTTATTAGATTTTAGACGAGGAAAAGGTACTATGATGTCCAGCACATTTTTCTTACAGTCTTTCAAGGCCAGTTGGTGCTGAATGTTGAACAGCATGGAGCTATCACCCCTGTCATTATAACATTCTGAAGTCAGGTAGTTAGAACAATGGCACCACATGTGGATCCCTCTGTGGATGTCTGTGTGTGTTTGCTCATGTGTGTGCGCATAGTCACATGTACTTACATTCCAGTATTTAAGAACCAAGTACATTACTGGGCTGTGGCTGAAGTAGCTAGGATGAATAAGGCATGGTCTTTGCCTGGAAGGCATTTGTTGGAACATACATAAAATGATTGACTAATATAGGGAATGTTTCAATTTTTTAAATTATTACTATAAGATATGCACCACCATTAATTCCCCTCAGAATACTTCCCCTTGCTGCAAGTACACTTACCCCGTTGCTCCCGGCACTTTCTAGAGCAGGTGTGGAAGCCTTCTTTCATCTGCGCCTCGGTCCTGAATCAACTAAAAGCATTTGCCCTCCTGGTCATTTTGACTTTGGAGAAGAGCCAGAAGTCGCATGCTGCCAGAGCTAGTGAATAAAGTGATTGAGGATGCACAGTAATATTTAGTTTTTGTTGCTCTTTTAGTATTTGTTGCTGTTTTAATATTTAGTTTTTGTTACAAGAAATTGCCCTGATTGCTTGATCAACATTAGATGACCAAAAATGTGATGAATGCTTAAATTTTTAAAATGTTTTAAAAGTAAAAGACACATTGCTGTTAATCCTCCTAACACTCAGAACACTCCTCTTCATTTTAAAGACATTTATACCATCATCTTGGCAATGTGTCTTTTACTGTCATAAGTTTTTTTAGGTTTAAACATTCTCAGTATCTTTTGATCACATATAAACAAATTAGTACAATAAAGTGTTACGGGCAATGAAAGCAGTCTGTGTTATTGATTTATTTTGTAAAGCCTGCAGTGCCACCTTTCTGATCTTTCTCTGCCTATTGTCTTATATCTTCTAAAAATCTGGAGCAAGGAGACTTCGTAGCAGAATAATGATTTCCATCCCTTCCTTACTTTAGGAGGGAGGAAGGTTGAACTGATCTGAAGCAATGACAGCAATAGTTTGGTTTGCTGGGAAATGAGACACATAAAAAGAGTCATTGCTTTAATAGCTTGAGTACCTTTGTCAGGTCCTATAGTGCTAGTGTACCACTGGGAGAAAAGCACAGGGTGAGAAAGAGTTTCCTCCCTTATCATGTTGATACAGTGTACTTGCAGGGCTTAGAGATTCCACAGCCCTCGGTACAGTTAAATGCCACACACTCACCTTTATAAAGGCTGATCACAATGCAGCTACAGGGTCAGAAGGCTTGGAAGCGGGGACAACTGTCCAGTGTGCCTTCTTATAAATATGTAAATATTCCCCTAGCCTTGCTTTTGGAAGCCCATAGGACCCTGTGTAGGAGCAAAAGTAAAATTGAGTTTGGGAATAGGAGGGAGCTATGGAATGTCCTATTTATCTTCCATTTTTAGGAGTGCTTTTAATAAGATGACTCTGGGCATAAAGGAGAGCGTTAAGCCCATACTATTTTCCTGACTGTATAACATTCTCATCTGGTTGAGTACTACTTTTCAGAGCCAGAAAAATATTTGTTGGACTAAAAAACACTGTAAAAGCTGTTTATATTGATGATCTAGCTTTCTGGTCATAGTTCTCCCTTCCCCCAGCCCGGTATGGCCAGTTGGCATCAACATGCTATGCCTGTGGCCTGTGGTACAGCCTTCAGAAAAGGTGGCGTTTCCCACTGAGCACAGTAAACAGCAGCAAGGAAGCCCAACTTCGGGGCCAGCAGGGGTTCCCTAGGTGTGTTCACCACCATTTCTGCATCCTTTCTCTTCTCTCAGTGGCTGGATTTTCTAGTGTTCTATAGACACTGTACTGTCTGCCTAGGATAATGCTGAATTCAAACAAAAGTAAGCCACTATCACTTTATTCTAATGGGGGCAACCCACCCACGGGAACTTACACCAGTGTGCAGGCCTCGTGACTCTGGATCTCTGACGTTTTGAACACTCATTCTTTTGATGCCAGTAGGTTTGCGGAGCCCTGAACATTTCTGTTTCCCTTTCTCCTGATGGTGGACCATATGAACCTGCTGCTCTCATTCCATCCTCACAAGCACATAAGGAGGGCTTTGCTGAGAAGGAACACTATTACATACTGGATGGGATTTTTGAGCAATGTTGCATATTTTTCAGTAGATCTTTGAACCTAGCAGGAATTTGGCTGCTCTTGAGAATGTTTCTAAAGGGATTAGTATTCAGAGGTTCTTACGCTAGGGAACAAGTCTAGGAGGTCTTAAATTTGTACAGCAAGAAACTTCAAGACCATTTTGTTAGGTAAAGATCCCTATCAGTCATCACATTCTCAATGGGATCTGTGACTTTTTAAAAAGGCATAAGTTTTAAGAAAGGATAAAACAGCAGACTAGATTATCTTCCTGTAGCTCTATGCTGTTGGAAAATCTGAATCTTTGATTCTCCTGCAGGGTTATTCTCCTCCCTCTCAGAGGGAAAGGAGTGTTATAAAACTCAATCTGTTTTTATAAAATCTGACTCTATGGAATCAGATTCCAGATGAGTAGGCCTCCAAAACCTCCATGCTCATTGGCGTTCATTCTCCGTTTTCCTTCCTCCTTTCCTTCTGTGCCTAGTAACCAGTAATCTGTAGTTCTGTGAATTTGCTTATAATGGACATATTTTACATCTCGTGAAAGTGCAATCATATAACACAGTCTTTCGTGTCTGGCTTCTACTTAGTGTAATGATCATTAGAGTTGTAGTAAGTACGAGAACATCATTCGTTTCCATGGCCAAGTGTCTTGGTTACTTTTTTCTCATTGCTAAGACAAAATACCCAACACTCCAAATTAAGGAATGAAAGGTTTGTTTAGCTTACATTTTGTGGAGGTTTCAGTCCATACTGGGTTGGTTCTGAGGCAGAGTGGCACATGCCAGAGGGCAAACGTTCATGGCAGCAGAGCACAGCAAAAACAACCAGTAAAAGGGAGGAATGACCAGCAAGCCCTGGATTTCCCTCCTTTACATTGTAAACAGGCTTCCCCCACCCAGGGGGTGTGTAGCACTCACATAATCTTCATGCCCTCCTCTTCCACAGGCTCAGGATGTATACAAAGTAAGCACCCTGGCTCCCTTCTGAGTTACTGTAGTTAACCTTCTAAACTTCTCAAATTAACACAATAAACAACATCCCAGAAGGGTAAGGGCATGTCCTTTTTATCCCAAGATGCAGAACTGCTGAGTCACTTAGCCAAACCTCTAGACTCCCCAAGTTGACACAATGTATCAACCATAACACCAAGTACTATTCCATTTTGTACATTGTCACATTTTGTTTATCCATTCATCATTTGTTGTATGTTTAAGTTGCTTCTGCTGTTACTATTATAAATAACGCAGCTGTGAACATTTGTGTGTAGGTTTTGGTGAGGACACATGTTTTCAAGTCTCTTGATATATAATGGGAATGGACTTGCTGGGTCCAGAAGTAACTGTGATTAACATTTTGGGGAACTACCATACTTTTCCAAAGCAGCTGAATTATCCTACAACCCCTACAGCAATGTATGTGAATGCTAGTTTCTCCACCTCTCCATTAATGCTTTTTGACTTTGCCCCTTCTAGGGTTTTGATTTCCACTTTGCTGGTGACCGATGGTGATGGGCCTCTTTCCATGTACTTATCAGCCACTCATACATCTTTGCAGAAATATTTTTTCAAATATTTTTCCATTTTAAAGTTTCTGTGAGAATCTCCTTTTGTTCTTGAGCATAAGAATTCTATGTTCTAGATACATGTTCCTCATCAGATAAATGCTTTGTGAATATTTTCTTTTTCTATTATGTTTCTTTATTCTCTTGAAAATAAAAGTTTTTAATATTTAGGAAGTCCAATTTATTCTCTTTCTGCTTGTCTTTTAGTGTCATGTCTAAGAAACTATTGCCTAATCAGAGGCAACAAAGATTTAATCCTAGTGTTTCCTTCTAAAAGCTTTATAGTTTTAGCTTTCATGTTTAGGTTTTTGATCCGTTTTGGGTTAATTTTACATATGGTGTGAGATAAGAGCCCATTTTCATTCTTCTGCATGTAGATGGTCAGTTGTCCCAGAATCATTTGTTTAAAAGATTGTTCTTTTCCCATTGGATTGTCTTGCCACCTACTAAAAAATCAATTGACCATAAATGTAGGGTTTCTAGATTCTCAATTGTGTTTTATTGACATATATGTTTAGCTTTAGGCTAATACTGTACCATCGTGATTACTGCTGTTGTGTAGTAAGTGAAACCTGAAAGTATGAGTATTCCAACTTGGTTCTTTCTCTCAGTATTGCTTTAGTTTTTCCGAGTCTCTTGCACTTTCAAGTGAACTTTATGACCAGTTTACCAATGTCAGGGAAAAGTGCTAATTTGGATTTTGATAGGAATTGCATTGAATCTGTGTTTTGGAGAGCATTGGCATCTTAATAATATCATCTTCCAGTCCATGAACTTGGGATATCTTTCCATTTATTCAAGTGTTAATTCTTTTCAGAAATTCTTGTGGTCATCATCATAAAATATATTAATTGGATTTCCTTTGCTATGAAAAAATCAAGAGGTGGAAAATTTTCTTTTGGCCCATGGATGTCAGAGGTTTCAATCCATAGTTGCTTGGCTCTCTTGCTTTAGGCCTGTGGTGAGACGGAACATCATGGCATGGGGTGCATGACCGAGCAAAGTGACTCATCTTATGGCCACAGGAAGAAAAGAGAGAGAGAGAAGCAAGGGCCAAGATCCCAATGTCCTCCTCAAGGGCATACCAAATGACCTCACTTCCTGCCACAAGGCCCCACTTCTGATGGTGGCACCACAGGCTGGGACCAAGGCTTTGTGCCCATGGTGTTTTGTGGGACATTTAAGGTCCAAATCCTAACATGCAGCTCTTGTCCTTCTTTTACTGAGTTTATTCCTGATTATTTAATTTCTTTTGATGCTATATACTACCACTTGTTTATAAAAATACAGTTTTATTGAAATGCAACCACGCTCATTTGCCTACATGTTATCTTTGACTTATTTTGTGCTACAAGGGCAGAGTTCAGTCATTGCAACTAAAACCATATGGCCAACAATGCCTAAAAATATTTTTTGCTCTGCCCTTGACAGAGAAGATTTGCTGATCTATACTCCAGAGTATAATTTGTTTTCAGAAAAGCTGACCTCTTCTTTTATCCCTGAGAGATGCCATGTGGTAAGATGTCAGGGGATAAAAATAGTATTGTCCAGGATGAGTTTGGAAGTTAGTGAGACCTAAGTCCAAATCCTGCACCATCACCTTTTCCCTAATTGATCTCTACACAATTATTTCTTCTCTTTGAAATCTTAGTTTTCTTGTCTTATGAGGGGAATAAGGGGTTATTTAATGTCATGTAGATGAGCTAAATGAAGACCTGGGCCAAAAACATAAAGCTTGTGCCTTTCTGTCCATTGTCATTTCCACCGCTTGGAAGCTAAATGTCTAATCATGATTTTTTCCACTGATCTACCACACTAAATTCTTAACACGAGTCTACTAAGTATGCCTTTATCAGTTACCTGTGACATTTCCTTCCTTTTCAGAAAAAGTTAAGTGAAGCAAAAACTATTGGTTGTTCTGTAGTAGATGATACTAGAACCAGTTTTGGTTTTTTTCTTTTCTTTTCCACTTAAGAAAAAAAATTATTTCCATGTCCTAGTAAATATATTCTGGCTCATACATTTGCAGAACACATTTAGATTATGAGATTAGAAAAATGCAGCAGTTTCAGCCACCAAAAGCTTGCTTCCAGCAATGTCTATTTTGTTGATGTAGATGACATCAGGCTTCCAAATGGAACACATTCAAATGTATTTCCTCTCACTCCATATTTAAATCTACTCCAAAAGAATGATGGCTACATCAGAAAGAATCAAAACATGCTCAGCAACTCCTACTATACAGATCAAATGCAGATTTCCACTCACAAGTAAAAGATAAGAAATACTTCAGAAGTTTAATTCTGTGGTGAGATCATCTGGCAAACAAGCCTTAAGGCTAGTGCTTACAACAGATAGAGGAAATTTCAATCCGATTTTTTTTTTTTTGAGGCAGTGTTTCACTATGTAGTGCAGGCTGGTCTTGAACTTGTTTGTGTCACGCAAGCTGGCTTTGAACTCACAGCGTTCCTCCTGCAGGTATGTACCACCATGCCCAGCTCAGTCAGATTTTAAAAACTTGATTCTTAATACTTTGCAAAAATTAGCCATTTTACTCTGTTAATAAAGTATCAGGGTATTATGATTATTCTTTTCCAGTGGGACATAATATTTAGAAATGATG
The DNA here is from genome assembly GCA_004027595.1 of Dinomys branickii. Lineage (NCBI taxonomy): Eukaryota > Metazoa > Chordata > Mammalia > Rodentia > Dinomyidae > Dinomys > Dinomys branickii. The sequence goes on from PVLD010011332.1 coordinate 22,258, forward strand.
GAAGTATTGCAACAATGTTACCTACTTTTAGAAATCAAGAAACATCCATTTATTTTTAACCTAAGTAATTAAAGAGCTTAGAAACAGAATTTTATGATTGGAATGAACCGATATTAAAAGGTCTTATGACAAATCTTATTGCCTTTAAATTGACTTTCCATCCTCAACCAATTCTGACTAAAAAAATTTCACTCATGTTGATCCTATTTATCCACTAATCTTGTTATGTTTTGTAGGGCCATACAGTTAAAAAAACAAAACAAAACAAAACAAAACAAAACAAAAATATATATATATATATCTTGAATCTTTACTTTTCCAATTCCCACATTATTATTTATAGTCAGCCGTCACAAAATGGTTTTAAATTCATGTATCATCTATCCTTTTTTTATACCTTTTAGTTTCCCTAATCCTACTTTCCTAGCATAATACACTCAAACAGAAAATATTTCTGAGAAGTATATGAGCTGCATAGTTCATTTGATAGTAAGATCGTGACTTCCCCTCTCTATGACCACCTATTTCTCTGACTCAACCTGTGGAAAGTCACCAGTTTGTGAGCCACATCAAATTTTTGCCTTGTGTTAAGTTTACATTATCCAATACCCATAACTCCCTATTTGCATGTGCTAGTAATAAGCTACATTTTTACTCTCATATTATAGTAGGCATTTAGGGTGGAAGTACAACACAGATCTTGCATTTTATCTTCATTAAACTTTTCTTGGTTAGATTATCCTTATTTTTCTTAAAAGATTTGGGAAGGTGCTGCCACTCAATGCATTCACTATCTATCATTTTTTACATTATCTATAGGTGTATTTACTTACTTCTTACTTTTCATTGATAAAGATTTGAGAGCTCAAATCCTGCTATGGACTATTAGAATCTTCTCCCCAAATTTAATTTCAATCCTGTAAACATATTCTATGTGTGCTTTGTTATAGATTGTACTCAGAGTTAGGAATTCAATTTTAAAAAAAGATAGAATTGTATTCTGATCAGGCACATTGTCACTCTGTAGACGGAGAATGATACAACGAAGTGATGTAAAATAATGAGCACAATACCGGTAGTGTGAACCTTGAACACAGAGGAGAGGCCAGCAAATACCTAGGGAGAGCATTATAATACATACCAAGATGGGGTGATACTTGAGCTATGCCTTGAAAAAGGAGGCACTTGTAAGAACAGGAAAGTCTGACTGCCACTCATTGATCAGCCTTTATTTAAACAAAATATTATTTTCCTGATAGTTCTTCCCTTGAGGAACATGTGAAACAAAAAAGCCCTGAAATTTTACCAACACAAATTCCATTAGCCAACTAAAGCTATACGCAGCATACCCAGCAGCTCCTTCACAATGTGACAGCCATCCCATTCTTTCAAAAAGGCCAGCTGCATTTAAAATTTCTCTACATCTTTTGTTTTTGTGCCTCTTGCCTGTTGAAAATGATTAGAAAGCTTTTATAAATAAATGTTCTTTTCATTTAGGAGCTAAAACTAAGAAATCCTCAAGGCCCTCTTTTTTTTTTTTTTTTTTTAATGAACTGTCTTTACTGACTCCAAATCTGTTCTGTGAGACTCTTTCATCTTGTGGGAATAATCTTGTCCACATTTGACCCCTCCAACAATCAGAAGCTTCCAGCGTCTCAAAGTAGTAGTGCAGCCTTGGAATCACAGAGGACTTCACACCTGTGTAGAGATTTAGGAGTGTGGACTTGTCACGAGGCCTCTGGGGCCTGCTATCTGGATCAGCTCATGTAGCTGTAGTGAGCGGCATTTCCAATATTATATTACTACAAGGACAACCAACTCAGCAAGTGATTTTATGTGCTAGAAAGTGAAATAAGTAAGAATCTCTTCTCCACAGAAGACCTAAGAATATAAAAATACTTCCCCGTTTATTAAGTTGTGGCACTGACGTTTGACGCAGTACCATGGTCTGGAAGAGGGTGATGGTATTGGGCAGGAAGCCATCTGAAGAATCAAGATATTTCTGCTGTGGGCCAAGTCAGTCCTTTAGGTAGGAGTCTCCAGCCGCTTCGCAGTGACCCTGCAGCTCTGAAGGCCCAGTCCTTCTGCCTGCTGCCTCAGCATAAGGTGCATGACCTTGTCTGCTCATAGACAAGTAAATTCAAGTATTGAATTGCTGTTGGCAGTGGAAGAGTTTAAAACATAGCTCAACTGTGGGAAACGTAGCTGAAAAATTGTTCTGACTTCAACAAAGTCATCTCTAAATCTATCTACATCTTAAAGGAATGGAGGGATAAAGTCAGGGCCCTGAAAAACTAAAATTTCAAAATCTGTATCTTCTATATCGCAGACGAGGCCAAGTCAATATATCATTAGAGTATTTTTTCAATAGACTTTACAGAGTATAACCTGTAAGATGCTGGAGTTTTGATATATGTGTGTACATATATACATAAATATAATAGCAATTTATTTGAAAATAATTCTCATACAATCAAAGGTAGATTTGGGAATGAAAAAAGTCAGATAATGTTTCTTGGAGTGATAAAAAAGAATTAATCTTAATTTACATGGATAGAACAGATGCAAGTTTTGTTGTCTCTGAGTATGAAGTTAATGAATTTTTTATCTTTTTCTGGTTTATAGTGAATGAGCCGCAGGTCTCAGGAACGTGGAAGAAGACTTAGTTTTCTTCTGCATGTTGCATCAGGGTCCAATGCTACTGAAATCCACTGGTCTTGCTCAGCTTGGCTCTCCCTGAGTGTTTTGTTTTAGAACCCGGGTTAAAGGACGAGCCCCCAACAAGACAAGCTGTTCTGATACAAAGATGACACAGAGGGGACTCCACTAAGCCACACAGTAACATTCAAATTTCTTCTCAGACAATGTTCAGGGACATCCCATTGGCCAAGGCATGTGCCATGGCCATGCCCCCAAGCCCGTGATGAATAAGCAGGGAATGCAGAGCGCAGCATGGGCAGATAATCATATAGTCCACCCAGGCATCTTAGAGCTGTGAGTCAGACTCCTTGGGCTTTCTGCACTCAACTGCGTTGCTGTAAGAAGAGGCATTCTCTATTAAGGTTCGCTTAACTGAAAATGAAAACCATTCCTTTCAATGCGTATCACAGTGATTTTTGAGGTTTTGACTTGTGCAGTACTATATTTTAAACTTTAGAAGTTCAACATTACTATAATCAGATTCTTCTGATTCATCTAGTGAAACTTCCAAGGTGTGTAGTTTCCTCTACCTGTGAAAAGAATTAGCCATTTTGTTATAAAGTAGAGCTCTTCTGACTCTGTGAAGAAAAACTAGGACAAATGTGTGTGAGTCCAAAGGTGGGTGTTGGATGATTAAAAGTAGAAATGGCTCGAGAAACAATTTGTGTTTTCAGCCTTATTGGAAGGATGTCCATATCAGTGACTAATGTGGACATCAGTGTTAAATATGTTCTGGAAATGTATGACTCGGGAACTTAATACATTTAAGTAGTCATTGGCTGAAGTATCTTTTTGATAAATGTTAGCCAGAAAAAAAGCACAAATGTCTCATTTCAAACTGAACTTTAATCTTGCAAAAAAGCCAGTTATGGATCTTTACAATAAATGCATCTATAATAGTCTAAATTGTAATAATACAAATAATACCAGGTGAAAGATTTAATTTGTGTTCTGAGAAAATACACTCCTAGTCAAACCACTGCATATTATTTATAATATGCTATTGCCATGTCTGAGTGACCAGTTGGAGGAGACTAATCTATCAGTCTTGATAAAAGATGCTTTCGTATCAAAATTATAAAGGTTGAATTTAATTATGTCTATGATTGTGAAGAAGTTACATCTTTTAGTCTAGAAGTCTCAATTTCTGCTTAGGATATCAACAAAATGTCTGGTTGTTGGTTTATGACAGTGATTGTTTTTTATTGGTAGTGTGTAGGAGGAAGAATCCCCCAAATGCAAAGTCATTCACTTTATTAGGACAATATGTGTCATTATCAGTCAGCAAAAAGCCCTCTCTTATTTTACCCATTCTTTCTTTACTGACTCCCCTTTCTCTCCCCTATGCAACAACCTGCTCTAACAGGACTGGTGTCTTCTTGGCTTTGTGTGTGTACATGCTACTTAATGTGTTTTTAATTTTAAAAGATAATATTGTATTATAATTCTTATTCTTTTTCCTACATTTTCTACTTTAATATGTTACTAAATATATGTGTATTTATCTCATTTACTGCTTCCAACACAGCATTTCTGTGACTACCCACCAAAGTTCATTCATGTATTCCCCGACCCCAGTGATGGATTCCCACCGTTCTCTATCTACCATCCGTACTCAGCAGTCTCAGAAGTCTCCTACATGTGTCTTCTTACAGACTGTGGCACAAGTTCTATAATTTGCACGTTACAGGAAGGGCTTGCCACCTCCTCAAGTATTTGCATATGTGATTTAACTAAATACGGCCAGGCTTTTCTCCAGATTTCCAGATTCAGTCTACCTCCCTACCAGCAACACATGAAAAGGTTTTATTCTTTCCTCCTCACACTCCCACCATTCTTGTCAATATTTGGTATTTCTAACTTTGAGCTGTCCGACAGAAATAATTTATTCTTAGCAATCCTGAGGATGGAGCCTGGAGATGTTCTAACACTGAACTACATTCCCATCCTTTTAAATTTTATTTTGAGACAGGGTCTTGCTAAGTTGCCAAGGGTTAGGCTAGAACTTGTGATCCTCCTGTGCAGCCTCTCAGTAGCTGCGATTGTAGGCAAACACCACCATATCTGGCTTCTATGCTAATTTTTATTGGTAGACCGTCTTCTAGTTTGTCATCTGTTTTTAAACTCTGTTAAGCCATTTGCTGAACAGAAGTCTTTATTTTGATATTGTCATATATATAATATTTTTACTTTATGGTTTATGCTTTTGGATTTCTTTATTATTTTTTTATTTTATTTTTTTTTGCGGTACTGGGGATCGAACTCAGGACCCTGCGCTTGCTAGGCAGGCGCTTATTCCACTGAGCTATATCCCCAGCCCGCTTGGATTTCTATTTTAAATTTTTTTTCAAGATTACAAAGTTAGTTCCTTGCATTACTATCTAGGCTTAATCTTTAATCCATCTTGTAGTTTACCTTGAGTATATGATAAAGTTAGTTCCTTGCATTACTATCTAGGCTTAATCTTTAATCCATCTTGTAGTTTACCTTGAGTATATGATGAATTGATTAAGAATCTAACATTCTATTGTTTTGGTTTTGCAATATTCGGGCTTGAACCCAGGACCATACACATACCAGGAAAGAGGTCTGCCACTGAGGTACATTGCCAGCTTAGTGTTCTTTTTTTTTTACCTACTCAGTCAGTCTTCTCAACATAATTTATTGAACAATTTAATCTTTCCCTGTTGTGCTATAGTGCCCCCTTTCTCTGCTATCAAGTTTTAGTTTCTGTGGGACTACTTGTGAGCTCCTATTTGTGTCCCACTGGTTTATTTTTCTGTCCCTCATTTGTTATTGTTGCTGTTATTCCTTGTCTTAATATTGACTGGAGTAAGTCTACACTCTTTGTTTTTCCATTCCAAAATTGTCCTAGTGTTACAGGGTTCTTTACTCTTTGCGGGGGGAGTTCTTTTCTGTTGTATATAAATTTTAGGATATATTTTTTCAATTGTTCTTCCCCCTCCAAAAAACCCCGGAATTTTTGTTAGAACTGCATTAGATTGATATATTTATCTAGAGAAAATTAATGTTGTTCTAATATTAAGTTTCTCATTCATGCATGCAATGTATGCCCACAGCTGAGCCTTGTGTTTTGCCATTAAATGGGATTTTAAGTTTCTTTATAGATTTTTCACCATCTACATTAAGTTTAGTAGTTTCTGTTGCTGTTGTAAATGCCACAATGTAATCTCACTGGTTATTACTGGTAGAGAGGAATGCTCTGTGTATATGTTTATGTGTATAATACACATACATGTACGCATATATATATACCTCATATCTGACACATTTGCTAAATTTTATATTTTGTTCCATACCATGTCTTTTGAGTCTTTGGAGGTTGGTTTCTATATGGATGATCATAGCATATACAAAATAACGTAGCCTTGTCTCTTTCCTTGTCGTTCTCTGTACCTCGTTCCTTTCTCCTACTTTACTGCAATGCAAATGTTTTCCTTACAGCTCTGGAGATTTGGAAGGCCAAAGTCAGCTTGCACGCTCTGGTGTCTGATCTGACTTGCTTGTGGCTTATAGGTGGGCATCTTCTTGGATCCTCCAATCTGCTGTTGGAACAGATCTCATCTGTGTTAGGCAAATCTCTCTTATAAGGGCACTGCTCCCACTTGTGAGACCTCCCTTCATGACCCAGTTTCATCCCAAAGACCTCACTTCCTTGTATCATCATATTGGAGGTGAACATTTCAAAATGTGAATTGACAGGTGTAAACATCCTGTCGGTAGCAAACACCTATTAAAGCTGCTCATTATTTCTTAGTGTCCTCCCTTCTTTTACTTTTGTCCCTTACAGGATGTTTCCTAACCATTTTGTGAGTGCCAGAGAGTGACTCAGACATCAGCAATGGGTTAAATGCCATTCACTGTCTTCCAGTGGCCTCAGAGCAGTTTGGGCTTCACTCCCTGACCTCATTTTCTACCACTTTTCTCCCTACACAGCATTTCCAACAACCCTGACCTTCTCCATGTTTCTTCAGCGCACCAAATTTGTTCCAGTCCCAGGACATTTGCACTAGCTCTTCCTTTTGCCCAGAATTCCATCCTTTCCTGATATTTTAAAGGCTGCCTCTGTCTTATATGCTGTTCTCAGCCTACATTTCATCCCAAAGAGGCCTTCTGGGGCCACTAAATCAAGTGTAACCATAGGGTTACTTTCTTGTACATAACCCTCATTTAGTTATTTTTCCAAAGTAGATAACTAAACTCAGCATATTGGTTGACTGTCCTCACCAGAATGGAAGAGAGCAGCACTGTTGTCTGCTAAGAGAGGGACTTTCAATGCACATTCAGTAACTAAAAGACTACAAAGGCTGTCACTTTACCAGTGTTTTTCTTGTCCCTATGAAAATTTTGTGTGAGTGAAAAAGGCAGACGGCCATCACAGCTCTAGTTGGATAACTCGTACTTTTTTTGGAGACAGGGTCTTACTATGCAGCTCAGGCTGGCCTTGAGCTCACTTTGTAGCCCAGGCTGGTCTTGAACTTGCAGTGATCCACCTGCCTCAGCCTCCTGAGTGCTGGAATTACAGTTGTGCACCACCATGCTCAGATAATTTGTGTACATATTGCTCCAGATATTTACACATCATATCTAGGAGACTGATTTTCAAATAGTGACAGATTCTTATGATACTAAAAAAGTTTTAGTATCTTTAAAGTATTAATGGTGAAGGGAAATCCTTATTAATCTTCTTTGCTTTAAAAATTATGGAAACCAACACAAAATGTTAAGCAATTTGCTCAATAGTACAATTAATTTATAGCAAATCCAGGAACAGATATGGACTAGTGAAACAATGTACATATTCAGAGGGGCTTTAAGTTGAAGATGACAGAGTAAACTCTTCCAATTTTCCTGTTGAGATGGTAGAAATATTTTTAAATAATAATTTATATATACACTGGAAAATATGAACTAGTGAAACCAGTGGACAAGCAGCTCAGACCTGTGAGGCCAACACTGCAGTACCAAGCTCTGGCTCCACCCCCTTAATGTTTTTTCCCTTTTATGTGGTATGAAAACAACCTGAATCTGCATAGGACCCCTAAACTCTATTCCTAATTTAATCAGCATTGGGTAAGGCTGGGAATTTTCATTGCTACATATGGTCATGATGCTGGGATGCAATCAAGGTTGAGAATCATTTCCTTATTGGGAAATTTGACTGTTAGGAAAACATACCTATTTAATAGTATCCAGGCTATTTTGTCAGTGATGTCTGTGTGAAACTGATTTTAGAAAAAGAAAAAAGGCAGATTTTCATAGAAACCAAAAATGTAAAAGAAAACCAAGTCTTCTAGAAGTTGAGAGTACAGTAGTGGCCATCCTGGACTGGACAGGGGGGTGCAGAGGGAGAGAGAAAAGTTGATCAGTTGGTGTTAAGTTACATGCAGATAGGATCAAGAAGTTCTGGGTGCTGGCTATTGCATAGTAGGATGTCTATAGTCAATGACAATATACTGCATATGTTAGAAAGCTAGAAGACATGATTTTGAAAGTTTTCACGGTAAAGAAATAATAAAAGTTTGAGGAGATAAGTATGTTTAACTTGATTTAAACAGTGCACAATGTGTTCATGTATTGAAACATTAAGCTTTAACTGGCATCTAAGTGACCAGATAAGTGCAAACAATCTGCTGTGATGCAGGTCAGAGAAGAATTGGGTCCTGTAAATTATAAATACAGTTGAAAAACTCCAGCTAGATACCTTCACAGGATGGGAAGGAAAAGATGCATTTAGAGATTTCAGAGTGAGAAATGCAAAGACTGAGGAGATGAGAATCAATCTGATCATGGCAGGTGGCTCATAACAGCACTGTAAATTCAGATTTATGTGGAGCAGATTGTGATCCCAGACTTTGTTACTTACCCAAACCACTATTGATGTGAAAGGATAAAAATTAAGATATTTTAAAGATATATAGAGTCTGAAAGCTTATACCCAAGTAACTATGTGTGTGTGTGTGTGTGTGTGTGTGTGTGTATGTGTGTGTATGCTTACCTTAATGAAACAGAAGCAAATTCAAGGAAGAGGTTAGAAAAAATGTAACAGGAGCAGTAAATAGACCTGATCTATAATGAGTGAAGAAGATTGAAAAGAAGTTAGTAAAGAATTTATTGGCTCTTAATGCTTAAGGTGTTGTTGAGCGGTGAGGTATCTCATATCTCATTTAACGATATGAGATTTTTCTTCCCTTCTTTGATTCTAAATGTAACTTTATATTTTGTAAATATACATTCTAAATGTAACTTTATATTCTGTAAATATTTAAATGGCTATAATACTAAAATTCTATAAAATATCTACTATATATCTTTACTTCATGTTTTTATATAGCACTACTATATATAATATATTTTAATTTATAGACTATTATTTAAGTACTTATTATACTATAAATTTATAAATAACATAAATTTTAGTATCACATGATGGGTATAGTAGAGACGTCTGAATTAAAACTCTTGAAAAGAAGGTAAATTTTATAAATCTTGGCACTAAAAATTATGAAAAATCAGTAACTAGAAAGAAAATGAGTGGTGGTGAAAATGAACTAAAAGTTTTATTTTTCTGTGATAAGTAGTAGAAATATTTGCAAAGTGGATACTTGAAGTAAATCAGAGTAACCACCATAAGTTAACCACAAAAACAGAATCTAAAGAAAATAGGAGGTGCTCCTCCTCCCACCAACTTCACAAGATGCATCTGATGTTCCAGAATAACCAGGTGCAATCCGTAGGCTGCTGGGAGAGGTCACACTCAGTGCCCCACCTCCTGCTGCCATTGTGGGACCTGTCCGAAGCCTCAGAAAACCCAGAAGGAATCTGACCCCTGTGGAACACAGGGACCATCAGTGAGCTACATGAGAAGAGTGAGACTCAGTGCTCCTCCTGCATCAAAAATGACGAGACAAAGGAGCAAAGTGCAATCTCAGAACTCCACGCTACCCAGAACAAGTCCAGGAGACACTGACATAGGAGAACTCTGAAGTCATACATCTGAAATTTGAGATGATAGCAAGTGAAGTAAAGAAACAACTCCATCAGTCCATAGATGAAATCAGGTCAGAAATAATCACTCAGGTGAAAAAAGAAATGACAAAAAATAATGCAATAATTCCTCAGCACATCCAAAGAACACATAGATTTAAAAAATACAGGAGCATAGAAAAATGATGGAAAATTTGAATGATCAATATAGGAAAAAATTACAATGCAGGAAATAGATTGAAAGTGATATCCCATCAGTTAAAAATTCCATCAAAAGCTGGCAAAACTGCTTGAATGAAGCTGAAGATAGACTTTCAGACCTTGAAGACAGCATTGCAGCTAATGATCCTGAAAGGAAAGCTTTCTCTTTTTTTTTGCTGCAAAAGTCTTGTATTTTCTTTTGGTCCAAGATTTGGGAGAGGGCTCCAGAGGTGAAAAAGCTGCCTAATGGCTGGAGGGAGAGAGTTAGGCCAAAGCCCTGATGCCAGATGATGCAGGAGCCCCTCAGAGACTGCCGGGTTCTGTAGCCTCCTAGTCATGTTTAAGGGTGAACCTTTCAAAGAGGTACTCGCCCAGCCCAGCCTGGGGCCCCGCCAGCCAGCATTGGTTGGTGAGGTGGTCGCCTATCTTCTTCCTCAGCTTCACCTCCTCATCTAGGAAGTGGTTCTCCAGGAAATCACAGATATGGGGGTCTGTCTTGGCAGAGCCCAAGGCATGAAGATCCAGAAGAGCTTGGTTCAGGTTTTTCTCCAGGGCCAGGGCAGCTTCCATGGCATCCAGGGTTTTACCCCACTCATCTTCAGAAGGTTTCTGCACATCTTGGAAGAGTGTACGGCCGCTGCGCTGGTTTTGCATCTTCAGCAGATGATTGGTGCCCTCGCATTTCTCCTCGGCCAGCTCATAGAAAAAATGGCCCTTGCCTGCCAGAGCCACATCATCACAATCGAAGTAGTAGCCCAGAGAGGGGTAGGTGTAGGAGGCCCGCAGGTACAGGTTCACCAGGCAGTTGACAGCAGCATCCACCTCAGTGGAATAATTCTGATGAATCTGAGAGATCACGGGTGGTTGGCAATAAGGAGCTACCCACAAAAGAACAGTGTTGTCGGGTCCTGGAAGGAACTAGACGAGAAGATGGTCCCGAAATCTGTACCTGGAAGGTGGGTAGAAGAGAAGAAAGGGACTCCCTGGGTCTGTTCCTTCGAAACACTGTTGAAGCAACAAAACAGATCTGTGGGACCTCCGGATGCACTGCTCAGAAAGCTTTCTTAAAGATAACAAGTAACCAGGAAATAATTTAACCGCTTCAAGATGAGGCAAAGAAAAATAGTGTAAGACTGATAGATGTTATGAAACAGCAGGAGTCAACAAAAGGACATAAAAAGACTATTTGCAGAAGTAATAGCAGAAAATCTCTGAAGCATGGGAAAAGAATATGCCATACATATAAGCAAGGCATGTAGAACTCCAATTAATCATAACCAAAATATATCTACACTCAAACATATAATAATCAAGATCCCCAAAATTCAGCACAAGAACACAGTATTAAAAGCTGTTAGGAAAATAAACAGACCACTTATAAAGGAAAGCCCATCAGAATCACAGCAGATTTCTCAACACAATTCAAGGCAAGAAAAGCTTGGAGTGAAGTATTTAAGGCTGAAAAAAAAAGAAAAAACAGCTTCCAACCCAGATTGATGTACCCTGCAAAACTATCCTTCAAAATTAATGGAGGAAAAAATAATTTTGATGACAAAGAATAACTCGAGAAATTCGTGAGTGCCAAATGAACCTTACAGAGTACTAAAAGATATTCTAGAAAGAGGTAAAAAATGATCACAATTTCCAGAACAACAATAGAAAGGAACAGCAAAGTAGGGCAAGCAATTAAACAGAAGGAAAAAGTAGGGAACCAAGGGCAAGAAAATAACATTACAAAGATAAGATGATACATATCAGTTATAACCATTAATGTAAATGGCCTGAATTCACCAATTAAAAGAAGCAAAGAAGCACACTGGCAGAGTAGATTAAGAAACAAAATCCAACAATATGCTGTATACAAGAAACACATTTAATTCAAAAGGAATTCATAGAGTGAAAAACAAAGGATGGAAAACAATTCCTCATGCATAAAGAACCCAGAAAAAAGCAGGAGTAGCTATTATGTTTGCAAAAACTATAAACTTCAAACCAAGAATGATCAAAAGAGATAAGGAACGTCAACACGTACTTGTTAGGGGAAGCTTCAAGAGGAAGAGATAATAATCACAAATATATATGCACCAAATGTGGGAGCACTCAAGCATATAAGACAAATCTTAATAGACATGAAAAACCAAATAACTACTAAAACAATAGTAATGGGGGACCTTAACACCCATTGACATACAGGGATAGATTAAATAGACAAAAAAAAATTGGCAGTGAAATAACAGAATTGAACAAAACTTGTGAACAAATGGACTTAGTAGATGTTTACAGAGTGTTCTACCAAACATCAGATTGCACATTTTCTCAGCTGCATATGGTCCGTTCTCTAAAACAGACCACATACTAGATAATAGAACATACTTAAGTAAATGCAAACGAATTGAAATTATCCCAGGCATATTATTGGACCACAGTGCAATGCACTTAGAAATTAATGACAAAAAAATCACAAAAACTCCATAAACACATGAAAATTAAATAACAGCCTCCTGCACAACCAATGGGTCATGTATGTAATTAAAGAAGTTAAATAATACCTACAATCAAACAAAAATATAAATATAACTTACGAGAATCTCTGAGATGCAATTAAACCAGTCCTCAGAAGGAAATATATAGTGGTGTAATCACACATCAGGGAAACAGAATGAGAACAAATAAATAGCCTAAGGCTGCACCTTAAGCTTCAAGAAAAAGTAAAGCAAGTCAAGCCCAAATTCCAAAGAAGAGAAGAAATTATAAACATCAGGGTAGAAATTAATGCAATTGAGATGAAGAAAACAATACAAACATTTAATCATTCACAGAGTTAGTTCTTTGAAAGAACAAATAAAATGGATTATTCCCTAACAAACCTCATCAAAAAAAAGGAAAGAAAAAACTCAGATTTATGCAATAAGGAATAAAAAGGATGAAATCACTACAGATCCTGTGGAAATTCAGATCATCAGTATCTACTTCAAAAATCTTTAATCTCATAGAATGGAAAACACAAAGAAATAGGCAGAGTCCTAGATACATATGAATTATCACAGCTGAATCAAGAAGATATAAAAATTCTGAATAATGCAAAATCAGTTAATAAAATTGAAAATATAATTAAAAATTTACCAATAAAGAAAATCCCAGGTCTTGATGAATTCACAGCTAATTTTTTTTGTCTTTTACAGATAGGGTCTCACTCTGTAGTTTAGTTTAGGCTGACTTTGAGCTCACTTTGTAGCCCAGGCTGGTCTCAATCTCACAATGATCCTCCTGCCTCCACCTCCCAAGGCTTGGGATTATATGCATGTGCCACCAAGCCTGGAACTCACAACTGAATTCTACAAGAGATTTAGAGATGATTTAATGCTAGTACTCCTCAAACTCTTCAATGAAATTGAAAAAGGAAGTGATTCTCCCCAATTCATTTCTTGAGGTAAGTATAACACTGATAGCCAAACCAGAGAAAGACTCAATCAAGAGAACTACAGGCCAAGCTCTCTAATGAACATAGATGCAAAAATACTCTAAAATACTATCAAAGAGAATGCAGCAAATCATCAAGCAGATTATACACCATGAGCAAGTAGGATTCAATAAATTGCAAATCAATAAATTTCATACACCATATCAACACAGCCAAAGACAAAAAGCACATGATCATCTCAATAGATGCAGAAAAAGTTTTTGAAAGTCCAACTCACATTCATGATAAAAATGCTTCATAAAATGGGAATACATGGTCTTTACTTCAATCTGATCAAAGTCTTCTATGACAGACCCACAGCCAACATCATACTACATGGACAAAAACTAAAAGCTTTCACTTAAAATCAGGAACAAGGCAAGGATGTCTACTGTCACAACTCCTATTTAACAGTTCTGGAAACATTAGCCAGAGCAATTAGACAAGAGAGAGAAACAAAAGCAATAGAGATAGGAAAAGGAGGGAAATTAGCATTATTGGCACATGACATGATACTTTACATGGAAGACCCCAAGAACTGCATCAAAAGACTCTTAGAATTAATACCAAATTCAGTAGCATAGGTGGATACAAGATCAGCACTAAAAATCAATAGCATTCCTGTACACAAACAAGAAACACATTAAGAGAGAAATTAGGGAAAACACACCTTGCACAATAGCATCCAAAAAATTGAAATACCTTGGATCAATCTAACAAAAGAAGTAAAAGATCTATACAGTGAAAATTATTGAAAAAAAAACAGAGATCAAAGAGGATTTCAGAAAAATGGAAAGATCTCCCTTGCTCATGGATAGGAAGAACTAACATTGTGAAAATGGCCATACTTCCAAACTGTTATACAGATCCAATGCAATCACAATAAAAATACCATTAATATTCCTCACAGATCTAGAGAAAACTTTCCTAAAATTCATGTGGAACCAGAAGAGACCCAGAAAAACAAAAGCAATCCTGGGCAACAAAGGCAAGGTAGGAGGCATCACAATCCCTGACTTGAAATTATATTACAATGCTACTGTGATAAATCAGCATAGTATTGGCCAAAAACCATATCTGAAGATCAATGGAGCAGACTGGAAGATGTAGCCACAACCACAAACACACTCAGCTACCTTACCTTTGACAAAAGGGACAAACATGTTCACTAGAAGAAAGAGCCTCTTTAATAAATGATGCCGGAAAAACTGCCTCTCTACATGCCAAAGACTAAAACTAGACGGCTGTCTATCATCATGCACTAAAGTCAAAATGGATCAAAGATCTAAATATTAAAACAGAAACGCTAAATCTAGTGGACGAGAAAGTAGGTAAAAATCTTGAAGACATAGGGTTAGGCAGAGAGTTCGTGAACAAAAACCAAACTGCATGAGAAATACTTTAAAGAATCAATAACTGGGATCTCATCTTATTGAAAAATTTTGCACATCAAAAGCAATCACTAACAGAGTAAAAAGAAAACCAACAAATTGAGAAAAAATTTTAGCCAACTGTTCTTGGATACAGGACTTTTATCTAGAACATATTAAAAGAAAACAGGCCCCAAATTTGAAAGACCCAATCCAAAAATGGGCATCTGAGATGAATACACACTTCTCAGATAAAGAAATACCAGTGGCAATTAAGTACATGAAAAAATGTTCAGTATCATTAGTCTTCAAGAGATGCACATTAAGACAACACAGATTCCATCTCACCCCTGAAAGAATGGCTGTCATCAAGAAATCAGCTATGTCTCTGCCCTCTGTATGCCTGGTGCAGACAGGAGATCCTCACTCAGAAAGCCCACGAATTGCTCTCACTGGGATTCGCGTGTGGGCCCACCTGTGTGTGCCCAGTGCTGAGTGAAGTACTGGAGCGGGCACTACACAAGCTGCTGGCACCAGGGTTCTGATCTGGGCTTCACTTCCACACTGACCTCCCAGAGGTCACAGACAGAGGCAGTCTGTGCTTGCTGTTGCTGCAGCCCATGCCTGGCTCCTGTGCGTGGCCTGAACTGACTGGAGAAGCAGAATCAGGCAGGCCATGACCCAAGACAGCACAATTTCCAGCTAAACAATGCCAAGAGAACCCTAGTTCGGGTCTTGACCTTCTACACTTGCGCCATAACTTCCTGGAAGTCACAGACACAGCCAATCTGTGCTCGTTGTTGGTGTGGCCTGCATTTGGACCCTGTGTGCATCCTGAACTGACTGGAGACACAGAATCAGGTGATCGACAAACTGTTGACCCTGCAGTGTGTGTCTGGGGGTTTTGCCTGTATTCTGAACTTCCTGGCATTGCAGGACCACTGATCTGGTATTACATCACCAGTGCAACCAGATTGTGCATCATACACATGCCCTGAACTGTGAGGAGTCACTGGATCAGACCATCTGCTATTAACTGACATCATAGTTCATGTCTGAGACCTGGGAGAACTAGGTACACTTCACCATCTACTGGAAGACCCCAGACTAAGCAGTGCATTTCAGCAGGCACTGAGGGGCAGGCCTGACTACAAGGAAACCTAGGGCCACTAGTGACCTTTGCTGAAGTGCCAGAGAAGAAGGAGAGTGAAGTTCTGCCTCTAGCATCAAACATGACAAGGAGAAGGGCTAAAACTCAATCTCAGAACTCCACCCCACTTAGAACAAGTCCAGGAGACACTGATATAGGAGAACTTGGTAAACACACACCTGAAATTGCCGAAATTATTGCAGCACAAGTAAAGAACAATTCCATCAGGCCACGGAAGAGATCAAATCAGAAATAATCTCTCAGGCAAAAAATGAAATGACAGTAATAGTGAAAGAAATGCTCTGCACATCTAGAGAAGAAACAGATAACAAAAAAGAGGAACATAGGCAACAGCTAGAAACATTACATGAGCAATTTAGGAATGAATTACAACACATGAAACAGACTCAAATAGATTTCCAGGAAATGAAAGCTTGCATTGAAAGCTTGCAAAACCACTTGAATGAAGCTGAACAGAGAATTTCAGATCTTGAAGACAGCATGGCAACCAGCAATCATGAAAGGAAGGATCTCTTAAAATCAATAAGGATCAAGGAAAAATCAGTTCAACAGCTGCAAGACAAGGCAAACAGAAATAATGTCAGACTAATAAGAGTCAATGAAATAGCAGGAGGCAACAAAAATAACATAAAAAGACTATTTGCAGAAATAATAGCAGAAAACTTCCCATCATGGAAACAGAAACTGAGATACAGGTAAATGAGGCACATCAAACCCCAATTAGTCATAATCATAATAAAACTCCACCTAGATATATAATAATCAAGATCCCAGATCTCTAGCAAAAGAACAAAATATTAAAAGCTGCTAGAGAAAAGAAATGGATCACCTATAAAGGGAAGCCCATCAGAATCACAGCAGACTTCTCAACACAAACCATCCAATTCAGAAGAGCTTGGAGGGAAGTATTGCAAGTCCTAAGATAAAACAGCTTCCAACCAAGATTGATACATCCTGGCAAATTATCCTTCAGGTTTAATGGAGAAATAAGATATTTCCATGACAAAGAGCAACTGAAGAACTTCATGAGTGCCAAACCATCCTTACAAAAAGTACTAAAAGACATTCTAGACAGAGAAGAAAAGAACTGCAATTTCAGGAACAATAGAAAGGAACCCTCAAGAGCAAACAAGTAAACAAGTAGAAAAAGTAAGAAACCAAGAGCAAGTAAATAGTATGACAATGATAAACCAGCTCATCTCAGTTATAATCATAAATGTAAATGGCCTCAATTCACCAGTCAAAAGAAGCAGGCTGGTAGAGTGTATTAATAAACAAAATCCAATGATATGCTGTATACAGGAAACACATTTTACTCAAAAGGAAATCCATAGACTGAAAGTCAAATGATGGAAAACAATTCTCCATGCAACAGGAACCCAGAAAAAAGCAGAAGTCCCTATTAGGTTTGCAGACACTGTAAACATCAAACTGAGAACAATCAAGAGAGATAAAGGCGGTCCCTACATACTTGTTAGGGGAAAACTGCAAGAGGATGAGATAATAATCCTAAACATGTATGCACCAGATATTGGGGCTCCAAACTACATAAGAGAAATCTTAACAGACATGAAAACCCAAATAATTAATAACATTATTGTAATAAGGAACCTTAACACCCCTTTGACACAAAAGAATAGGTCAACTGTGCAAAAAAATCAGCAAAGAAATAACAGATCTGAATCAAAGCTGTGAACAAATGGACTTAGTAGATGTATACAGAGTGTTCCACCCCACAACATCAGGATACACACTTTTCTCATCTGCACATGGGACTTTCTCTAAAACAGACCACATTCTAGCCCATAGAACACACCTACCTCAATGCAAAAGAATTGAAATTATCCCATGTATATTATCTGACCATAGTGAAATTAAATTGGAAATTAATGACAAAAGAACTTCCAGAAACTCCATAAACACTTGAAAATTAAACAACAACCTCTTTTTTTTTTTTCCGGGACCGGGGATCGAACTCAGGGCCTTAGTGCTTAGCGGCTAGCACTTAGCCCACTGAGCTGTACCTCCAGCCCCTAAACAACAACCTCTTGAACAACCAATGGGTCACAGAAGAAATTTAAAAATACCTACAAACAAATGAAAATGTAGGTACAACTTAATTGGAATCTGTGGGATGCAATAAAAGCAGTCCACAGAGAGAAATTTATACTGGTGAACTCACACATAAGGAAAACAGAAAGAGAACAAATAAACAGCCTAATGCTGCACCTCAAACTTTTAGAAAAAGAAGAAGTTAAGCATGAAGAACAAAGAAGGGAGGAGATTATAAAGATTAGGGCAGAAATTAATGCAATTGAGACAAAGAAAATCCTGCAAAAATAAGTGAATCAAAGAGTTGGTTCTTTGAAAGAATAAATAAAATTGATAAACCCCTAGCAAGCTTTATCAAAAAAGGAAGAACTCAAATTCATGCAATAAGTTATGAAAAGGGTGAAATCACTACAGATTCTACAGAAATTCAGAACATCATTAATACCTACTTTGAAAATCTTCACTCCCGTGGGATACAAAACTCAGAAGAAATGGACAGATTCCTAGATATGTAGGAATTACCAAGGTTGAGTTAAGAAGATATAAAAATCCTGAACAACCCAGTATCAATTAATGAGATTGAAAATATGATTAAAAACTTACTGACAAAGAAGAGCCCAGGCCCTGATGGATTCACAGCAGAATTTTACAAGAAATTCAGAGAAGATTTAATACCAACACTCCTCAAACTCTTCAGTGAAATTGAAAAGGAAGCAATTCTCCCTCACTCATTTCTGGAGGCAAGTATTATACTGATACCAAAACCAGAGAGGGACCTAACCAAGAAAGAGAACTACAGACCAATCTCCCTAATGAATATAGATGCAAAGATACTCAATAAAATACTGGCAAATAGAACACAGCAAATCATCAAGAAAATCATACAACACGACCAAGTTGGATTCATTCCAGGGAGGCAGGGATGGTTCAATATTTGCAAATCAGTTAATGTTATACACCATATCAATACAGCCAAAGACAAAAACCACATGATCATCTCAATAGATGAAGAAAAAGCTTTTGATAGAGTCCAACATGCATTCATGATAAAAATTCTACAGTAAATAGGAATAGATGGTCTTTACCTCAACCTAATCAAAGCCATCTATGACTAACCAACAGCCAACATCATACTAAATGGACAAGACTGAAAGCTTTTACTTTAAAATTGGGAACAAGAAAAGGATGTCTGCTGTCACCACTCCTGTTCAACATAGTTTTGGAAGCATTAGCCAGAGCAATTGGACAAGAGAGAGAAATAAAAGGAATAAGGATAGGAAAGGAAGAAGTAAAACGATCACTATTTGCAGATGACATGATAATTTACATGGAAGACCCCAAAAGCTCAACCAGAGTACTCCCTGAAATAATCAAGAAATTCAGCAGTGTACCTGGATACAAAGTCAACACCAAAAAATCAATAGCATTCCTATTCACAAACAATAAACAGACAGAGAGAAATTAAGGAAACCATACCTTTCACAATAGCATCCAAGAAATTGAAATATTTAGGAATCAATCTAGCAAAAGAGGTAAAATACCTATTCAATGAAAACTACAGTACTCTGAAAAAAGAGACTGAAGAGGATTTCAATAAATGGAAATATATTCCTTGCTCCTGGATAGGAAGAACCAATATTGTGAAAATGGCCATACTACCAAAATTGTTTTACAGTTGCAATGCAATTCCCATTAAACTACCATTAGTATACTTAACAGTTCTAGAGAGAACATTCCTTAAATTCATCTGGAACCAGAGCAGGCCACAAGGACAAGTCAGGTGGAATCACAACGCCTGATCTGAAATTATACTACAAAGCTATTGTAATAAAATCAACATGA
Organism: Dinomys branickii; assembly: GCA_004027595.1. NCBI lineage: Eukaryota > Metazoa > Chordata > Mammalia > Rodentia > Dinomyidae > Dinomys > Dinomys branickii. The sequence continues at coordinate 42,062 of PVLD010011332.1, forward strand.
TACTGGCTAAAAAGCAGACCAGATCAATGGAACAGATTGGAAGACACAGACACAACCACAAACACACTCAGCCACCTTATCTTTGACAAAGGGGCCAAACAAACTCACTGGAAGAACAATAGCCTCTTTAATAAATGGTGCTGGAAAAATTGGTTTGCCACCTACCAAAGACTGAAAATAGACCCAAGTCTATCACCATGCACCAAACTCAAGTCAAAATGGATCACAGATCTCAGTATTAAAACAGAAACACTAAATCTATTGGAAGAGAAAGTAGGTAAAAACCTTGAAGACATAGAGGTAGGCAGAGGGTTCATGAACAAAAGCCAAACTGCCTGTAAAATACTTGAAAGAATCAACAACTGGGATCTCATCCTACTGAAAAGTTTCTGCACATCTAAAGAAATCACCAGCAGAGTAAAAAGAAAACCCACAAATTGGGAAAAAAATTTATCTGACTATCCCTCAAAGAAGACAAAGATCTTCTATCTAGAACATACAAAGAATTAAAAAACATCAGCCCTCCAAATTCAAAGACCCAATCTAAAAATGGGCATCTGAGATGAATACACACTTCTCAGATAAAGAAATACAAATAGCAAATAAATACATGGAAAAATGTTCAACATCATTAGTCATTCGAGAAATGCAAATTAAAACAACACTGAGATTTCATCTCACCTCAGTAAGAATGGCTATCATTAAGAAATCAACCAATAACAAATGCTGGAGAGGCTGTGGAAAAATAGGAACACTTCTCCACTGCTGGTGGGAATGCAGACTGGTGAAAACACTGTGGAAATCAGTTTGGAGATTCCTCAGCAAACCACATGTAGAGGTCCCATTCAAACCAGCTATTCCCCTTCTGGGTTTTTTTTTTCCCAGAAGATCTCAAAACATCACATCATAGCGATATATGTGCACCCGTGTTCACAGTGGCACAATTTGTAATTCTTAAATTGTGGAAGTAACCCAAATGTCCATCCACTGAGGATTGGATAAAAAATTCTGTTAGTTTTATATAATGTAATATTACACAGCTGTAAAGAAGGATAAACTCGAGGCTTTTATAGTTAAATGGTCACAACTAGAGACCATACTCATAAGTGAAATAAATCAGAGTTGCATATGTCAGCAACGTATTGTCTCACTAGTGTAAGAACCTGAAAGAGTAAATAAAATCTAGGAGGTATGATAGACATTGTGAAATGGTCAAAAGCAAAGGACAAGTGGGGTGTAGAAAAAGAGAAGGGAAAGAAGAGGAAATTATGTATGTATATACAGGAGAGCTAACAGTGGTACTACTGTCTTCTATTGCTTTACTAAAGGAACAGTTGATGATTACTTGTTTGATCAATATTGCATGTCTTTAGTTGTTTTCCTGAGAAAACAGTTTGAAGATATCAATAGTACTATAATAACCATTGTTAATTTCCTACCACTTTGTAATTCTGTATTGTTTGAATTGTTCTTCTGCTGTTTTGTAAATGGATGTCTGTTTGTTAATATGTTTTCCTTCTTTTATTTAAAAAAATTTTTTTTTAATTTTAAAAAAGAAATCATCCAATATCAAATGCTGGAGGGGCTGTGCAGGAAAAGGAATCATTCTCCTCTGTTGGTGGGAGTGTAGAATGGTGAAACCACTATTGAAATCAGTCTAGAGATTTCTCAGTAATCTAGGATTCGTGATCCCATTCAACTCAGCTATTTCTCTTTTGCATATTTTTCCAGTAGAACTGAAGACATTATACTACAGTGACATATGGGCACCCATGTTTATAGCAGCACAATTTGTCATAGCTGAATCTTGGAAATACTCCAAAGGCTCATCAATTAATGAATGGCTAAAAAATATGTGGTATTTTTATACAATTACTCAGGTATAAAGAGAGATAAACTCCATGCTTTTATAGGTAAATGATGCAACTAGAGACCATACTCATAAGTGAAATAAATAAGACTCACATGTGTAAACATCGTATTGTCTCCCTCGTGTAGGAACCTGAATGTGTAAGTAAAATCTGAATGATACAATAGATATTGTGAAATGGAAAGAAACTGCTAGAAAGGAAAGAACAACTGGGATGAGGGAATGGAGAAAAGAAATAAAGAAGAGAAAATTATGCATGTATATGTACACAAGATAGCCAAGAAAAGTATACTACTAATTCCTATTTGTTTATTGAAATGCATAGTTAATGTTTGTTTTATCAGTCTTACTTGCCTATATCTGGTTTTCTGAGTAACCAATTTGAAATCAATAATATGTAATACAATAGCCATTGTTAATTTCCTACCACCTTGTTCAAAATTCTCTATCATTTTATTGTTTCTGTGTTGTTTTATGTCTTTGTAAAGTTTTTTTGTTGTTTTCTATTGAAAATTTAAAAAGAAAATAGGATAGACTGAGGAAAACTAAAAAAGAAAGGAAAAACTATACACTGTATGATAGACTAAGGAAAAACTGAAAAAAAAGGAAGACAGAGAAGGAGGAAGGAAAGAAGAGAAATATTATTTTAACTAAAATTCAGTCTTTGTCTTTCTCAGTTGTGTTACTTCAGGATTATATGACTGAGTTGTATAATGTATATCTTTTCTGCTTGATTGTCAAGCTCAGAGACTTTCTGACCCTCTAAATTCGACCACTGAAACTTACTTTTAAGAACCTAACCCAACACAGTCCTTAATTATAGGAACCATGCAGACTGTTGAAACACTAAGGTACTCTTCACAGTGAACACAGGAAAGGGAGTTGGATTTGACAAGAATAGAAAACCAAAGAAGAGCAGATTAGATGGATCAACAGTTTTCTTTCATTGCAAACAAAAGCCAAAAACACTTCTCTGATTAATAAGGGCAACTACCTGAAACCAAAGAGATTAAGGACATAAGAGACTTTTTCTAAAGCAAGAGAAAGGAGTCCTTCAAGGGACGGGCTACTGAGCTAGAGTATCTAATCTTTCAGGAAATAAAAATGAAGAAGCAGATTTGTAACTTGGCTCACTTGCTTGAAGAACAAAGAAAGTTTTCAGAAGTTGTGGTTCAAAGTGACCATATGTGACATTTAAAACTACAGTAAGTGGACCTTAGGAAAGTATATTGTAAAGTGTTGGGAACTGGGAGAAACGTGCTTTGACCAAATGTCCTTGAATTTACTAAAAGAAAATTAAAAAGAAAAAGTCCTAGTGGTTACTAAATTGATGGATATTTACCCTGAATTTATATCATTTCAAATTTGCAGTATATTTTCCATGGTAACTATATTACATATGTGCTGTTTTTCACTTCCCTTACCTAAGAATGTTTTGGAAATATTTAAATCTAAAATCAAGTAAAAGTTGTTAATTTATGAAAATTAATACCACCTTCATACATCTTTAAACTGATTTATCTAATGCATTTATTCAGTGAATAAAAGGTGAATACCAATTACTGATTTACTATAGAAATATAACATAAGTTTAGAATAAGCCTTAATGTAAAACCAAAAGAGTGGCAAGTGGTGGAGAAGGGGTTGGTAGCTTCATCCCTCAGCGATAGCGTCACTCAGTATTTGTGTCAGTTGGCATTTTAACATTGACCAAAAACCAAGCCATTCCCTTAGCCACAAATCAAACTTGCTATTCTTTTTTTTTTTTTTTTTTTTGCTTGTACCCTTAAATGCTGAATAACCCCACAAGTAAGATTTCTACTAAGCAAATAAGTACAGTGTGGGTTAAAAGCTGTTTCTGGAGACCATAGCGGAGCACACTCCCCTGATCAGACACTTCCCTTAGGGCTGTCAGGGAGCTGAGGTGTTACTTACTCCATCTCTCAAGCATGTCTTACAGCCTGCTGAGCCATGTGCTCTCCATGAATATGTTTGATTTTTAAAATTTTATTTTAAAGAGAAAAGAACAAAAACCAAATAACAAAAACCAAACAACACAAAAACAATAACAAGGATACAGAATTTCAAAACAAGATGATAGGAAATTAACAATGGTTGTTGTGTTACGTATTATCTTCAAAATAGTTGCTCAGATTACCAGATGTAGGTATGCAAGATTGGTCAAACCATTAAACATTAACTGTTCCTTTCAATAAACCAGCACGAATTAGTAGTACAGTTATCTTAGCTGTCTTGGAGATATATATATATATATATTTTTTTCTCTTCTTTCTTTTCTCCTTTCCCTCATCCCAGTTGTTCTTTCCTTTTGAGCAGTTCCTTTCCTTTTCTTTCACAATAACTATTGAACCTTTCAGATTTTATTTACTCTTTCAGGTTCTTACACTAGGGAGACAATACGATGTTTATACATGCACGTCTGATTTATTTCACTTATGAATATGCTCTCTAGTTGCATCCATTTACCTATAAAACCATGGAGTTTATCTTTCTTTATACCTGAGTAATACTCTATTGTATAAAAATACCAAATCGTTTTTATCCATTCCTGAACTGATGAGCATTTGGGTTGTTTCCAAGATTTAGTTATATATGTTTGATCTTGTTACACAGAAACACAAATTGTTGTATTCCTCTCTTAGGAAGAATCAAACACTACTCTTTAGATATTATGTGTTATTTACATACTCATAAAGTTTCATTTCTGTTGATTTAGCCCAAAACACTTCTACTTGCTCCAGTTGGCTCAACACATTTATTAAATACCTACTTTTACCAGAAATGGATGATACAGTGATGACTATGAGAAGAGAATTTTTTTTTCGATTGAGGCATAGTAACCCAGAGAGGAAAAAAGAAAATCAGTCAAGAATTAAGCAAATTAAAAATAAAGTGCCTGACTTTTTGTTAGAAAATACATCCAAATTAAGAATTGTTTCTAAAACATAAATGTTCAATAAGTATTGGATGGATAAGTGCAATATGGAATTCAAAAGTGTATTCAAGAAATGATGATAGGTTTTTGGCTAAATTATAGACATGTATGATAAAAAGGAAAAGACAGTGAAAACAAAGAAGATGGGGGACATTAGTGATAACCACACAGGAGCGCAGAAATGTATAAAAGCCAGAACTCGCTCACAATGTGATCCCCTGGGATAGCTACCAACAAACATTTAACACGTTTTCTAGTACTTTGTCTGTCCATATTTTAATACTAAGTATGAAGCATGTTATAAAGCCTGAATTTGAATTCATTGGAAAATTGGGAATTGAAACTAATCTTTTGTTTTGTTGTTCAACAAATGCACTGATTAGTTCAAATTTGTGTGAAGAGGGCCTTAATGTGGATTTGGACAGCATCTGGGGACATCACCTCAGCTCACCTCACAGAACAGGTTCTTGACTTACACACTGCAAAATTGCAGGACTCACCAGTGAAAGACACAGGCAGGTTTATTAAACAGAACCAAAGCCCACAATCATGAAGGAGCAGGCATTGACGGATGAGAGGTGCTGTGGTCTGGAGAGGGGTATGAGGTATCCTCAAGACCTGTCAGGATATTTATTTCTTTGAGTTATTTATCCTTAACTAGTGTGTGCTTCCTTAAGGTTGCTCATTCATTGGTTAAAGCAAACACTGGCTTTATCAACTAGGTTAAAATGCAAGCTGTTTATAATTTTTAGGTTTAGAGCTATGGTACTCATTTAATGGTATTGTTTCTTTGAAGGTGGAGGTCCTTAGAATTTATGGATTTGTAGTAACACAAGAAAGACATAGGCAACATTTATTGACTTAATAGAGCTATAAGATTCTTAGGAAATTAAGAGTGAGAACCCTGGAAAAGAAACAGGGGCAGGGATAAAAAAATGGCATTGTAACCTTGGTAACTTTGTGACCTGGAGCTTTAATTTTCTTGAAAGTATAATTTAAGAATTATAATTTCGTGGTCTCCTTTCTGCATACCTTGATTTCTTCTAACTTGTAAGCAAACATTGCTACTTCTTTTCTTACAAACTTTATGCATCAAAATCTTAAAATGGAGTTCAAAGTACAATATATTTCTGTATGTTTTGTAATATTTCCTTTGCAAATGTTTCTGTAACTGGTATGGAGGGGAAGAAGATTCATTACTTTGGTTTCAGCACAATTAAGTAGTATTTAACAACTGCCTATCTTAGAGGGGTTTTATGACTTCTTTTAAGGAAGAAAACACACAGAAAGTGTCCTATTTATTCAAGAGAGGAAGTAGCCAAGAGTCATATTACTAACTTAATTGTTCCAGGAAGAGCGCTGCTCTGCTACCATGGTGACAGGTACCATGGAAATAGATACACTTATATGTATTGTCAGTGCTTTGGGGCATGCAGCAGTTGCATTGAAATATCACTGATGCCACATTGCAGAATGTATACAACATATCAAGCCTTATTTAGATTCTTTATGTATATACACATATACTTCCATAAATATACATATTATGCAATTTATATATATAGTATATATGTATATGAAATGAACAAACCCCAATTTATTTGATCTAAAATAAAAACAGAAAAATTGTGATCTTCACAGTCATTTAAGCAGGAATGTGTGGAAGCTCCAGAAAGTTACGACATTCCAGAGAGCTATGGATTTTGCGATGTCTGTGGGAATAGGTGACAGGCAGAGTATGCATATTATCCCCAGATTTACTTCCCCTCCCTAGTCAGCCAGTGTTAGTTTTTACAGTGATATTGTAAAATGATCAACAGTGACCACTCACGTCTCTATGTGTCTTTTATGTTTTTATTTTGTGCTCAACATTCCCTAACACCTTTAAAGGTACATGTGGCTGGTACTAGGGAGGTTCTTATTTTGCAGTGGAGGAAATGAGGCATAGAGAAGAAATAGATACCTCATATCTCATCTAGACAAGGCTGGGATTTGGATTGGGAACAGTTAGAGCTCCACTCTGGCCTTATTTTATGAATATGGATTCAAAGGGTATGTAGATTATCACCCATTGCACAATTTAATGGATTATGCACTTTAGCAGAGCAGGCTGTCCTGCTGTGTCATTGTGTAGCATCTCCACAACTTGTGATGCCTAGCAGGAACTCCAGAACACTTTGATTCATGCTAAAGCCACTCAACAGTTTCACTAAAGCATGATGAGACTTCATATCAGCAGTCAAGTTAAGGATCATGTTGGCCTTTTCCCTCCTGTTGCATCTTTTCCAAATGCTGTTCTTTCTTGCAATCTGATCTCTCACTTTCCTAACAGCCAACAGACGCTATCACTTTTTTTAAAAAATTCTCTATTGAACTCTAAAACAAGTTGAGTTAAATACTGAGACTTTGCTTCTTTGTCTATATTTCTTAAGCTTATGAGTGAAGAATTAGCTGGAGTGCCTGTCAGAATTGCGGATTCCCAGTCTGGGTTAAGGCCCAAGGTGCTGCATTCTAATGAGCTTCTCTGGTGCTTCTGAAGCAGGTGGTCCCAGGAGCATTGGGCCAGTCTGGGAACTTGTCTCCCACACCTGTAGTCCTAAGCACAGTGGGAACAGCAGGAGTGAGGGAGGATGCCTGTGATGAGAGAGAAGCCCTCCAGCTCTGTGCGTGGGAGCTCAGCAAGTTTCCTTCAGCTCTTAAGGTCCCAACCACATTCTACGTACATGGGGAGAAGCAGTAAGTCTTCAGGATTCAGAAAGGATGAGGCAGAGGGTGGGAAAAACAGGAATTCAGAAATCTGCCCTTTAAATAAATGGGCCCCTGAGTCTGCAAATTTTCTGTCCTTGTGTCATTTTCTTTTTCTCAGATAGTGGAAACCAAACCATAACAGACACCAGTCCTAAGCCCTTGAGAGCACTGAGAAGTTTTGTGACTAACTAGTAGATGTGTTTCTTGCTTACCATTCAAGAGGATCAGGCCAGTGTAACTGAAATAATTGAGCTGGGTGACTTTATCATAAATATTCAAACCTTTAAAAAAACTTTGGAATAAAAACTCCTTTTGCACATTCCCCAAACGCTCCCCCAACCTGAGCATAACTTTGGGCAGCCTTTCAGGTCTGCCGGAGCCCAAGCAGGACTTGTCCCTTTGGGCCGCTTCCCAATGTTTATGTGATGCCCTTGTTCCCCTCTTGACAATTCGAAGGAAACTACCTCGGCCCACAACACAGTAGTCATGGTTGTAAATAGCATTGACTAATTTTTCTAACATGTTTAAAATAGCATTTAGATGCCAAGTGACTTAAAGTGAGAAAAGTGTGTTATTTTTGTAAGAAGTACTATTTTAGGGGATATGTCTAACATTCAAAGACAGAAATGGGCCATGGAGTTTGCTAGGAAATTTCCTTGCAAATCTAAAATCTATGTCATTGCCTTTCATGATTAGGGTACTTGATCATTTTCCCATTTTATCTTAAATGCAGTCGTAATTCCTGAGTTTCAGCTGCCACTTGACAATAAAAAGATGTGTGAATTGAGCCAAGAGCTTTGAATTAACTCAAAAGAAAGCCAACATAGTTTCACCTTTTCCTCCATTTTCCTATGGAAGCCGGGTCCACATCACCCTTTGCCAGATGAATTAAACCTGCTACTTGAGTCGCCTCCATCCACAGAGACAGATGTCTTGTTTTAGTTTTGTTTAACAATTAAAATTCTCTGGCATTAATGTCAATCTTTTCAGATTTTTGTTTGCTTTTTTGTTACATCACACTGTATCCTCTTAATGTGAGATTTAACTCCTGACCCATACATTTCAAACTGCAAATCTGTCTCCCGGGGTCTGAACAAAGAAGTGGACTTTTCTTGTGTCTTTATTTCTTGTTTGCATCATCAGATTATAACCAATGTTTCCTCATTGAGTAGGCGGTGAATTACCATCAAACTGCAGAAAAAGTGTCCTGAATAACCTACAATGAAAATCAAACGAAAAAAGTCTTTGTCTGCTATCAGCTCCAAATCTGAGAAAAATTAATTTGATGTTGTTTTGAAAATTCAGAGATCTAGCAAACATGAATGTATTGAATCAGCATAAGTTAATTATCAGCACGCAGTGGTACTGACAAGCTCAAAGACCGGGGTTCAGGCAAAAGGGTCAGAAAGTACATCAGAAGGAGAGAAGAGCAAAACCTGAAGACAGCCCGAGGTGGAGGCAGCTCCTGTGATTCTGAATTGTGGACCATCAGCCCAGCTCTCTCTGATAGAGAGCTTTGAGGCAAGGCCACACCTACAGGCATGGCTTTCCTGGTAGGATATGATGAATGTAAGGAATTGGTTCCCATCACCTGAATTTATAGTATCTTCCTCGGAAAACTCACTGAGTACCATCTTACCTCACACGTCAAATACATAGAGGTCTCATCACTTTTGATGCTGTGGTTATTTATCACATTGCATGGATTTAAGAACTAGTGAGTTGTTATTTTTTTCAGTGCTTCAGAATAACCTGAGAAAACTTTAAATACATGTTCTAGGGCTTTAATTCTGATTTGGGTATTCAGGGATGAATCAGATCCAGAAGATTTCCTGTTTTATTGAAATTGACTCCAAAACAGTTAACAGAACTACATTACTGTACACTGTTCACTTCTTCCATCCTCAGACTACCCTGCCCCCTCTTCAACATTCCCCCAACTCCCAAGACACACCACGTTTTTGCACATGCCTTTTGCCCTCAGAAGTCTGCTCTAAGCATCAGTTAGGTAGATACTGCCTAAACTTTGGCATCTCTCTTGAACTTCTCACAGATCACATTAATACTTCTTTGCTTCAGTTTCAGACTTGTCTCTCAATCCATACACTGTTGATAACTGAACCTGTTCCCTAACTGTTGCCATTGCAGTTACAAATGATGATATTTTTAAAAGTAATTTACATGTCATAAAAACTAAACAGCAGCACTTGCTGTATACGTGGACTCTTCAGAGGATCTGGTATGCTCAAAAACATCACATTCATCTTGGCAGTCTCTGTGCAAAGCTCACTAGAATTACTCCTCTGCTTTCCAGTTGAAGGCATTGGTCATAGGTTCACATTCCACCTTTAATATTCTCCTTTTAATCTTGATACACAAGACTCCTTCACTCATTAAGTAGACATTTATGGACTGTTTGCCGTACGTCAGTCACTCAGCTACGTTCTGACCAGTACAGTCATGGCCATGCACTCATGAAGCATGTGGTCTAGTCAAGGAACAAGTAAGAACGCAAGGAGAATGATGAGAGCATTTAAGGCTCCACCAGCATTTTGTGGAGATCTGAGAGGTGAGTTGGAGAACTGTAAGTTGAGTAAGACTGAACTTTTGAATGGAGCCAAAGACGGGCACCAGCTAACACCCTTGATGGCTGGTTGCATTTCAAAACAAAACTCCAGCCATTATGAGGACTTATTTTCATGGGATTTGTATTTCAATTATAAAACTGGAATAACAAATAAATATTAAAGTAACCTAGTTAAATGATGTCCTTGGATGTTGAAATTGGATACTTCTGAGTTTAAATCCCTCACTTACTTGATGACTTTGGGTGAGATATTTGATCTCTCCAGATCTTGAGCTTCACATCTGGAAAGCAGAAATACTGATCCCTTAGGGCTAAGATTGTGGGAATTAAATAAAAATTATGAAAAGCACCTAGTTCGCTATTTGGAACACAGTACATGCTCGATAAAGTTTTGTGCATCTCCCTTTCCTGTAGTTCTCAAATAATTAAAGTTTTGCTACTTGCTGAGCACTCTGAGTTTTGTCTCCACAGTCCTTGGCCTCAAAGACTTTCCATTCACTGCCCCATTTTCTCCACCCTTTCTTACCGCCCCCACCCTCTACACACACGTGTGTGACATAGTGTACTCACCCGCGGAGACCCAGTTTAGATCCCACTTTCTCCAGGGCACCTTCCCTGATCTTGCTGCATGTCTTGGTGAGCAAAATGACTCAGGCGCTTCCGAAACTCTCTGAGCTTCCTCCGCCTTGGCACCTCTCACACAAGGTGAAGTGTGTGTGCTCATTACACACCCCACCGAGCTGTGTGTTCTTCATGTGTGACTTGCTCACCCTTGTATGTCCAGTGCTTAGCAGACAGGCTGGCCCATGATAAGTTTTCAGCAAATATTTTTGAACAAATGAATGACAATACCCACTTCCCACTAATTTCAAGTGAAGAATACATTCAGTGAAGAATGTATACACTAGCCTTTATATTTGTTTTCTTCTTTGAATGTTTTTAAAAATAGTTCCTTTAGTGAATCCCTCAACTCAGCCATGGGTAAACATATTGTCCAAGGCATGTTTAGAGACTGGGAACTTTGCAATGTCATTAAAGTGTCTCTTCATCTCTCCAGCTCTGCTACCTGTACTAGATAGCAAATACTTTAAAGAAACAGTGATATCCACTTTTCAGTTGCTTCTTTGCATTTCTACTTCCCAGTTGTTGATGACAATTTCATTTATTCATCTTTGTTTCTCCTGCACCCAGTACATGCCTGCTGCACTGGGCACATAATATTTTCTGATTAAATTAAGATTTGGAAATGTACATAGTAGAAAAATATTTTTCCATGGCTAGGAAAGGCCTTGTGTGGGTAGTCTTTGCCTTGGTTAGCTGACATGGCCAGAAGGCTGGGAAGGAGGCAGAACCTTGTTTTGAAAGTAATCATTTCTGTTTGTCTCTTGCAGGCTTCCAAGACATGTTGAAAATAGGGTTTGTAACAGAAACAGGTGAAGGATTGGAGAGAGGTGGGTGTCGGTATGAAAGGGAATTTTTGTGGTGTTGGAACCTCTCAGGAGCTTTATTATAGTGGTGGATTCAGGGGTATCACAAATGGTAATATCAGAGAGAACTTAATGCACAAACACACATGAGCACAAGTAGAACTAGAGAAATCTGAATAAGCTTGGGATTTAATTGACCCTGGTTAGGATATTATATTACAGTTTTGAAAAACGTTGCCTTTGAAGGAAACTGTATGAAGTATACAAAGGGTCTCTTGTTATTATTTCTTACAAGTGACTCTAGAACAAGTGACTGGTATCAGTGTAGTACTTCTTTTTTTTTTGGCGGTACTGGGGATTGAACTCAGGACCCTGCGCCTGCTAGGCAGGCGCTTATTCCACTGAGCTATATCCCCAGCCCCAGTGTAGTACTTCTGATTTGCCATTAAATTTGGCTTTGAGCTTTTCTTGTTGGGCAAGAAGAATCAAGACAAAAATATTTTATATTCACTTAATGAATAATTCATTCATTTAACAAATACTGAATACAATAAACATTATCTAATAAAACACAATTTATTTGAGAAAGGCAACATCTTCCATGAATATTAATTGCCCAACAACTTTCCATATGATGTGTCCTTAATGTAAATTATATGAAACTCAAAGCACCATAGTAGGAAGAATAATAATTCTCCCTAGAATTTAACAGTGTTTTAAAGTAGCATCTTTTGATGTCCTGTATTGCCCTTGTGCAAGCTGAGGTAACTTACGAGCATTGAGGTACCGGTGGCATGGATTGGGCTTTTACGTCTGTTACTCTCTGTTGAGTGGACATGGCTACTGCTTACTGCATTCAGGATGTGTTGGTCTCTGTACATACATGTGGTAGGTGCCATCTCCTGACCCTGAGCCCAGAGAAATCAAATAGTGTCCTTTGTTTTCTCTTTATTTATATTTTGGGGTTTTAATATAAGAGCGGTGACACCTAACCGTGTGTGATTTGTTTCACTTAACGGTATGTCTCAAAGTGCATCACTTTTCCAGGGATGACTCAAGTTTACCCTAGTTTATGTCGGAGTAGTTCTCCACTGTGTGTATTTTATCCATCATCTTTACCTGTTCATCTATCGATGGACATATAGGCCACACCCAAGATTTAGCTAATATGAATTGTGCTGGTATAAACATGAGTGTGCATGTGTCACTGTAATATAATACTTTTCACTCTTCTAGGAAGATACCTAGAAGGAGAATAGCTAGATTGGACAGTATTTCTAGTTTTGGTTTTTTTGAGGAATCTCCATACTGCTTTCCATAGTGTCTGTACTAGTTTACCTTGCAACAGTGTGGAAGGGCTCCTTTTCCCCATCAGCCTCATTAGCATCTGTTGTTTGACTTCTTGATGATAGCCATTTTTTCTAGAGTACAAGGGAATCTCTGTGTTGTTTTAATATGCATTTCTGTAACAGCTAGCTATGTTGAACTTTTTTTTCATGTACTTATGGGCCATTTGTACTTCTTCTGAGAAGTGTCTGTTCATTTCAGTTGCCCATTTAAAACTATATTTAGAGCACAGCTCTAAATTTTTTAAAAGACATAATCTATACTAAGAACACCAAAGTCAAAATAAGAAATAACCCTAACTCTGTTGTTGAGATCATCAAACATATGAATCATCTGTCTAGATTTCCAGCTTACAAACCTCAGAAGCATTCCTCCAGGGTCAGTGGACAACAGTTGAGTCAGTATACACATCTTTTTGGACTCATTTTACATGAGTTTTAGCCATCATTCTGCAAGAGCTAATATCTTCTTGATCTTTAAAAGTTTAGTCTCCCGGTAACAATGATGCTATCCTGATCATTTTTAAAAGCACTTGAGTGGTGGAAAGATGTTCATGTTCTGGGGAGCACTTTGACTCAATCCTTGTGTTTTGTTCCTTTTGAGTTCTTGAGGTTGTGTGCTACAGAATTTCAAAGTGGATTTGCCCTAACATTTTCCCTACAATAATTGACTATTCTTGTCCTTTGTCTGCTTATTTTTCCCTAGCACAAAAGCACACTTCTGAAATTCCAAACCTGGTTTGGACTGGTTTTGTCTATTCAGGTTGCCTCTTGCTAAAAAAAAAATAATAAAATAAAATTTAAAAAAATTCAGTGCTGTTTCAGCAACTTCCTAGGGCCTCAGATTAGTATTTTTAAAAATTTCCTCCTAGATATATTAAAGATGGTTCATAAAATTGCAGCTCTTTGGGAAATTTTTCTGCTGTGTTATAAATATTTAGTGAGATCATTATTTGAAATGCAATCTCTGGTCTTTGTTCATTAATGCATATTCAGCAAAAGAAGCTCTTGTTGGTGACTGTATACTAAAGACACACTACTGCAAAATCAGTACCTCCATTCTGTGTTGATTTATTCCGCATGTTTATTTTACATGGATGTACAAGGTCAATTTTGCAATAGCAAGCCATTCATTTAGTCACTCTATTTGCTATTGCATTCTGCCAAACTGGCCAGTGGTGAGCTTCAGAGAAAATGTTAAGTATGTCTGACTCATTCAAGGTAAGAAGAATGAACACGAAATGGAAAGAGATATTGCTCTTCATTGTGATGAGAAGTCTTCCATAATAAGGAAGGAACCAGGAAAAGTATGCAACAGTGCTAACCTTTAATTTTAGTGTACTGAACCTCAGGCAGTGGATCTATTGGTAGGAATGCTGCTGACTGAAAGGAGTGGAAAATCCAACATTGGTATCAACGATAAGATCATTCACTGTTTGAAGTTTAGACGTAGGAGATTCCAGAGTCACAGGTGACCCAGCTGATCTACAGTGTTAAGGTACTGGCCTCACAGCCTCAGAATCAGATGATGGCTGCAAAAATTTCAAGCATCATTTCCTCCTAGAAATCTGGAGCCACCAGAGAGACAAGCATTCTCCCTGTTTTTCATCAGAAAAGAAAAAATTTCCCTAGAACCCTCTGAGATCTTTTCCTTTATTTCTCAATGGCTAATACCTGGCTCTGTTGCTTCCCTTCCCTGCACAGCATTTTTGGAAAAGGAATTATATGTTTTTACAGGTTCCCTGGTGACATGGACATGAGGAGAGGAGGGCTTAAAATGACCATGGCATCTACTACAGTGCCCCACCACATTTTAACATACAAATTACATGTATTTTGCCTTAAAAATTATCATTGACTTTTATTTCTATTCTAAGTTAGCATACCTGATGCAAAACATATTCAGTAACTCGCTTCATTGATAGTAGAAATCAGAACTAAGGTAACAGTGTAATTTACAGGCAAAAGCTGTAACTGAGGAACAAAGGATAAATGGGAACAGGACTAACTTGAGAAGAAGAGGAGCTAAAGAGAGCACAGCGCTAATGAAGATCAGCTGGCCAGCTAACAAAGGAAATAGGGTGGGATGGAGTGTTATAATTTCCTACTGGGTCATAAATATAATATTTTTTGAGATACTTCCTCATATCTTAAAAGATTTCCTTCTTGTATAAGGATTAATGATTATTCTCACCTTTAGGGACATCCTGGTGCCCCCTGCTATTACATCATCCTTGTCCTTGCAGTAAGAGAAAGGGGATCGGGGATGGCATCATTGTTGGCAAAGGAGAATAGGATAAAAGACGTGCCTTTCCCCTTTAATAGAAAACAGATCATAGATTAAGGTCTGGGTATCCCTGTCTCCTGTCCCCATGAGTGTTCCTGCCTATTTCTTCCCCATTTGTACAAAACAAAATTGTGTAACAGGAATAAGCTAGGACTTCCAATGCTCTGTTGAATAAAAGTGGTGACAGTAGTCATTTTTGCTTTGTTCCTGATCTTAGAGACAGACAATCACCAAATCATGCACTCTTTTACTGTTAAATATAACACCTGCTATAGGAATTTTCATACATTCTTTATCATATTAAAGGAGTTACTCTCTGTTTTCAGGGTTTTGATGAATGAGTTTGGATTTTGTCAAATACTTTTTATGCAACAATTTGATATGATCATATGATTTTTCTTCTTTAGCTTATTGATATTGTAGGGGATGGCAACTCTGAGCATATCATTTTTAAGAAAGAACAATTTTAGTCTTAGTACAAGCCTCAAAATGTGTTTTGACAAACATCCCGGAGGGATTGTAAAAAGTTAACTCAGTTAACTTTGCCCTGGAATGCTTCTCCAAAGATAAAGAACACCTGGGCCCAGATAAACATCCATGGCCCTGTTGGGTTGTTTCATCCCTTCCCTGGCCCTAGCTGAACATTGTAACTATGTAGGAATGTATGGTTACAAAAAGGGGAACGAATAGAAGAGAGTGCGTGAAGTACCTATCATACCGGGGCCTGATCCCGCAACATAGAACGAGTAAAACAATATGTGGCCACCTGAGTCAAGGGCTGTACCATTCCGTTCTGGTACCGTGGAAACCAAAAGAGCATTTAAAGTTGAAACAAGACAAGGATAGTGCTAACATTTCCCAACCTGCCAGTCTGGGAAATTTAGACTGGTGCGCAGTCTAAATTCAGTAAACTCTGTTTACCCTAAAATTGAGTCCTTCGTTCTTCTGTGGAAATCAGCCTGTCTGCTGTTACAGTATGGTAGATTATACTGGTTGATTCTGAATGTTGAACCAGCCTCAAATACCTGGGATAATTTGTGTACAGGATTTTTTAAAAAATCTACAGCCTGCAATAAAATATTTTAAAACTATGTACCTGATAAAGAATTAGTATCTAGAATACATATATGAAGAACTCTCAAAATTCAATAGTAAAAACAAAAGCACATCAATGAGAAAATAAGCAAAAGGCAGGAGTAGACATTTCACTGCAGAAGATCTATACAACTGTTAAATAAGTACATGAAATAACTTCATTAGTCATTAGAGAAGTTTTAATTAAAATTGCAACAAGACACCACTGCACTAACAGAATGACTAAAATAGCACGTGCTAGCAAAACCGGGAGGCTGGATCACACAAACACAGCTGGCAGGAGTGCAAAATTGTACAGCCACTCTGTAAAAAGTTACACAGTTTCTATAAAACTAAACAGGCAATTGTCATATGACCCACCACTCATTTATTTGAGTAAAATAAAGGGCATTTATCTTAGAAAAAAGTCTTGTACACAAAAGGCCAAAGCAGTTTCATTTGTAATAATAAAAAGTTGTTCTTCATAGGGGACTGATAAAACAACCTATGATCCCCACCATGGAATGCTATTCAGAAAAAGTAAATAAAAAAGGAAAACACTATAATACACATAACAACTCAAACGAATTTCCAGGAATTTCTTGAATGTAAAAGAGAAATCTCAAATGATTACAAATTATGAGATTCCATTAACGTAGCATTTTGAAATGAGAAACAATTTTAAGCAGAGGCCATGATAGTAGTAGCAGATGTCTAGTAGGATGAGAGTGCTGGCTGTGCACCGAAGGCAACAGGAGAGATTTGTGGCATTGGAACTGTTCAGTGCCTGTTCCATATCTGTGGTTACAGATACAGGAAACTACACAGGTAATAAAAATCCCATAGAAACAAACACATACAAATAAACACAAGTAAAACTCAGGAAATCTGAATAAGCTCTATTAACCTTATTGAAGCAATGTTGGTTTTTTTGGCTGTGATATTATACTATAGTTTTGTAAAATATTACCGGGAGGTAAAGTGTATACAGGGTCACTCTAGCATTTCCTGCATTCTGTATATACACCACAAAGATAAATACAATGTGGCATATACACACAATGCATTATTCCACATGGAATCATGGGAAGAAGAATGAAATCCTGCAGCAAAATGGATGGAACTGGAGGACGAAATGGTAAGTGAAGTAAGCCAGACACAGAATGACAGGTGTGGCAGGTTATCCCTCTTGTCTGAAAGTTAACATTAAAAAGAAAGTCAACCTGAATGTAGAAGAGGAATTAATAGAGGCTGGCGAGAGGAAGAGGAGAGGCTAGCTTCGCTCGGCACATGCTGTACGTAGGTGTTAAAATAAACTGAGTCTTGTTAGTGTGTACAATGAGTACAGTTATGCCAAAAACTTAAATAAAGAAAAACTGGTAGAGATATAAATAGGTAATGATTTTTGGAAGAAATACAATGAACATGAGAAGAAACTCTTAGTAAAAATAATCTCAAAGCATTATAAGATAAAATATAAATATAATAAGCCTAAGGTTTTAATATTCTATACTATTGATTTCTTTGCCAAGTTATTATTTCTCAAGTCTCCTTCACCATAAATATTAATGTTTTCCTCCTCAGATGCGTTTAATTTTATTGTATTACTGGTTGTTTGCTGACTTTTCACTCAGTACGTACTACTTGCAACCTTTCCTCTGCCCAGCTATTTGCAGATTAGGCAACTTTTTTTTGCTGTAACCCTGGAATGTTTCGTGTATGTGTCCAAGAAAAAAAAAGGAAGGCTTAGGCTAATTTTTGTACATCAGCCAGTGACTGACAGATGGCAAGACAAGAAAAAGCAAAGCTACAGCTAGCCCTGACCAGAGGACATCTTTGGGTGATCGGTGAGTATCTCAGCAACCAAATCTCCGGTGAGTGAAGAGACTCAAAAACACAGCCACACTGGCTTTGCGGCAGTCGCAAACTCCAGAGGGCACGGGTCCTGGGCACCAGCCGCCCGGCCCAGCCATGAAGTGCTTAGAGGTGTGTGGAGAGGGAGGGCCTGGAAAGCACAGCTACGGTAAATCCAGCTAAACGGGGCTCCTGGCGGAATCCTGGCCCCAGCCAAGGAGCTGCACCGTTGTCAGAGCGGAGCCCAGAACAAGGCCTCCCAGAGAGTGGGCTGAGAAGTGGTCCCAGCTGCCACGCAGGTCTGTGTCTGCTCTGAGTGCCCGGCCCAGATGGCCAAGCCAAGCTTGATCCAAGCCTGCTGTTCCAGGCCTTCTGTCCAGAGGCAGCATTGTGGCCGCGCAGGAGAAAGCTTATTCTCATTTTCCCTCCGTATTTATTTATTTATTTATTAAAGTAAAAGCACAAAAACATATTAACAAACAGACACAAAGTAGCATAAGAAATAGTACAATCAAAACTGATTTACAGACAATGTGACATGGACTCAACAGTGGTTGTTGCTTTACCTATTGATATCTTCGAAGTGTATATTCATGAACACAGATATAGACATGTGAAATTGGTCAGACAATCATCTCAACAACAGAAAAAAAAAAAAAAAAAGAAACCGGAAAGCATTAACAAAGAGGCACAAAGTAGTACAATAACAGTAAGATCAGAATTATTATTTTTTATTTTTTGTAATCAAGACAATTTGCATGTCAGAAACACACTTTTATGAAAGTGTACAAATAGGTAGCTTGTGGTGTATTCACAGAGTTGACCAGTAATCTAATTTCAAAACGTTTTTCTAAAATAATTTCCAAAACTAATTTCAAAACATTTTCATCATCCACCCAAAAAAACTCTGAGCCAGGTGCAGCGGTGCATACCTAGAATCCCAGCTCAACAGGCTGAAGCAGGAGAAGCACAAGCTTAGGCCCGGCATGGGCAACTTAGTGATTTAACAAGACTCTGTCTCAGAATAAAAAAGGGTTGGGGATGTGACCCAGTGTGAAGGCTCTGGGTTTAATCCCAATACTGCAGAAGCCAAAGGAGAGAGGTGGAGGGGAAGGAGAAGGAGAAGAGGGGGGAAGCCCCAGGCCCAAGAGCAGTTACTGCTCATCCACCCTCCAACCCAGTGCCTGGTGTGCTTTCTAGCTCCATAAACCCACCTCAGCTGGACGTTTCATACAAATGGAATCATGCAAAAGGCAATCTTGGTTGTCTGGCATCTTTTCTGTTAGTGTGACATTTTCAAGATTCATCCCAGTTGAAGCTATGTCCCCACATAATTCCTTTTTAATGGTTCAAGAATAATTAATCATACCAACGTAGAACTGCATTTTATTTGTCCATTCCTTGATTGGTGGATATTTTAGTTATTTCTATTTTTTAAGTCCAGTGAATGTTGTTGCTATGAATATCTTTGTACAAACTTTTGTGTGGGCATGTGTTTTCTGTTCCCCTGGGTATAAATCTAGATGTGACAATGCTGAATATTTTAGTTTTCAAGGAGCTGCCACACTGTTTTCTAAAGTGGCTGTTATTTTATATTCTCACAGTAATGTGCGAAGGTTCCAGTTGCTCCTCATCTTTACCAACACTTTCTATCTTTTTTGCTTTCTCTTTTTTGATCAGATGCATTAAAGTGAACGTGAAGTGCTGTCTCCTTGTGGTTTGATCTGCATTTATCTAATGATAGCATCTATTAACATAATGATTACTCATTTGTATATCTTCCTTGGAGAAGTGGCCCTTTAAATCCACTGTCCAGGGCTGGGGATATAGCTCAGTGGAATAAGCGCTTGCCTAGCAAGCACAGGGTCCTGAGTTCGATCCCCAGTACCACCAAAAAAAAAAAAAAAAAATCCACTGTCCATTTTTAATTGGTTTGTCATAGTTTACGATTTATAAGTTATTTGAATATTCTTGATATATGTCCCTTTTCATAATGATATAAATATTTTTTCCATTCTATAGGTTGTCTTTTCACTTTCATAGTAATGTCCTTTGATATACAAAATTTTTAATTTGGATGGAGCCCCATTTATCTGTTTTTCTTTTGTTTGTCTATTTGTGCTTTTGGTATCATATCAAAGAAATTTTTGCCTAATCCAGAGTCATGAAGATTTATGCGTATGCTTTTGAAAGAGCTTTCCTAATTGTATCTTTTTTTTTTTTTTTTTTTGCAGTACTAGGGATCGAACTCAGGACCTAATTGTATCTTGTATACTTGGTCTGTGCTCTATTTTGAGTTAATATCTGTATTAATATCATTTTCCTTAAAGCTACTATGAATGGTTTTGTTGTCATAATTTTCTTCTCATCCTATTCATGAAAGGGTCCAACTTTGTTCTGTTGGATGTCCAATTATTTAAAAGAGTTTATTTCTCTTATTGAATACTTTTGGTACACTAGTCAGAAATTAATTGATCATATATGTGAGAGTTTAATTCTGGACTCTCAATTCTATTCCATTGATTTATGACAGTTCTGTATTTTCTTGGTCACTGTAGCTTTGCAGTAAGTTTTGTAACCAGTATGAGTAAGGCCTACAATTTTTTTTTTCAAGATTGTTTTCTCTACCCTGGGTCCTTTATATTCCAATATTAATTTTAGGATCAGGCTTCCAACAAAACAAAGAATACATGGAATTTGGGAGGGATTGTGTTGAACCTATGGATTAATTTGGGTTAGGGTTGCTGTCCTAACAATATTAAGTCTTGCAATCTATAGATCCAAAAAATTCCTTTATTTTAATCACATGTTCTTTAATTTCTGGGTTTTGTACATTTCAGAATATGAGTTTTACAAATCTGTCTTAGTCACTTTCTTACTGCTGAGAAACCAACACCTACAATTTAAGGAAGAAGGTTTATTTTAGCTCATGGTTCAGAATTCCAGAAGTTTCAGTGCATATTCAGCGGGCTTAAACACAGAAATGGCACAAAGGGAGGAAAACTGCTCAGCTTTTAGAGCTGGGAAGAAGCGAGGAGAGGGAGGGGCTGGAGACGGAGGGAGACGATTCCAGGTACCCCTCTCAGTGACGCCTCCTTCAACCAGCCCTGCCTCCCAATGCACCAGTCATCTTCCAAAACCTTAGCCCTGAGCACAGGAAGCCCATGGAGGACAGTCTCATTATAAACCTTACAACACCTTTTCTTAGATTTATCCCTCTTTTATTCTTTTTATGCTATTATAAGTGAGATTGTTTCCTTAGTATCATTTTTGGCTTGTTCGTTGCTAGTGTGTACAAGTACAATTGATTTCTGTCTATGATCCTTTTCCTGCAAGTTGCCGGACTTGTTCCCACTGAATTGTTTCATGTGGGTTTCTTATATTTACATGCAAGATCATTTTATCAGCAGAGAGTTTTATGTCTTCATTTGCCATGTGAACGGCTTGTACTACTTTTCCTTATTTCATTGCTCTAACTAGAACTCTAGTATAGCATTGAACAAAAATTTTGAAAGCAGAAAATCCTTTTCTTTTTCCAGATCTTAGGGGAAAAGCTTTCTTTTATTTATTTTTAACTGTGGCATCAGATTTTTTAAAACTTTTTATTTTATTTGTATATGTCTGCAGTTCATGTACTTTACAGTCGTCTTGGGGAATGCTTATACGTATACACTGCAGCTTCTTTCTGTTTTTCAAGCTCCCCTTCCCTTCCCACCCCTCTCTGTTTTCTCATCCATTTCCGCTATCTTATTGTTCGTTCTTGTGGATATTAGTCGTCTTAGCTCCCGTTACATCCTGCAGTGTTCACACTGACTGGGGTTATTAGGGTTCTTGGCGTGGCTCACCTTTGTTCTTCTCATTCCTCCTTCCCCTCCACCTCATCCTTCACCTTCTTCTCTTGGGCCACTTCCCTATTGCAAGAGATCTGTCCCTTTATCCCTTTCTATCCATCCCTTATCATTTTCTTTGTACTTTGCCCCACTCAAATGAGACATATCATATGGTATTTAAGCTTGTCTGTCTGCTTTACTTCATTCATTTCACTCACATTGTTTTGCAGGTGCATCCATTTTCCTACAAATGTCTTAAATTTATCATTCTTTAGAGCTGAGTAATATTCCATTATATAGAGATACCACATTTTCTTTACCCAATCATCTGTTGATGGGTATACAGGCTATTGTCAGGACTTAGCTATTATGAATTGTGCTGCTATAGATGTTGATATGCATGTATCCTGTAGTAAACGTAAACTCTTGAAGGGAGATACCTAGCAGAGAAATAGCTAGGTCACATAGAATTTCTAATTGCAATTCTTTAAGAAATTTCCATACTGATTTCTGTAATGGTTGTACTAGTTTGCATTTCCACAACAATGTAGGAGGGCTTCTTTTTCACCACAGCCTCACCATCATTTGTCATTGTTTGATTTCCTAGTGATCACCATTCTTTCTGGAGTAAGATGGCATCTTAGTGTTGTTTTAATTTGTGTTTCTTTAATGGCCAGAGATGTTGAACATTTTTCATATATTTGTTGACCGTTTGTATTTCATCCTCTGCGAAGTATCTCTTCCTTTTTCTTGCCCATTCCTGGAGTGGGTCTTTAATTTCAGGTGGTTTAGTTTCTTTTAGTTCTTTGTTAGAGGATGTTAGTCCTCTGACTGAGGAGTACTTGGCAACATTTTTCCCATTCTGTTGGTTGTCTCTTCACTCTAATGACTGAAGCACTTGCTGTACAGACGCTTTTTAGTCTAGTATAATTCTATTTGTTGATTCTTGTTGCTATTTCTTGTGTAATTGAGGTTTGTTTGCAAAATCCTTTGCTGTGCCTGTTAAAGTGTTTACCTATTTTATCTTTCAGTAGGTTTAATGTTTCTGTTTTAATGTTTAGATCTTTGAACCATTTTGATTTTAATTTAGTATGTAGTGAGAGGTAAGGGTCCAGTTTCAATCTTCTGCACACAAATAACCAGCTTTTCCAATACCCTTTGTTCAACAGGTTGTCTTTCCTCCAACATAGGCTTTGGCAACTTTGTCAAAGATCACATAGTCGAGGTTTCTGTGTCCTCAATTCTGTTCCATTGATCCATGTATCTGTATTTGTTCCATACTGTTTTTATCACTATTACTTTGTGAAGTCAGGTATTGCAGTTCTTCCTGCTTTTCCTTATTGCCCCAAATTGCTTTTGCTATTTTGGGTCTCTTTTGGCTCCATATAAATTTTATGATTATTTTTTCTAGATGTGTAAAATATGTCGTTGGTATTTTGATTGGGACTGCATTGGATCTGTAGAGCAATTTTGGATGTGTGGCCATTTTGACAATATTAGTTCTGCCTATCCAGGATCAGTGGACAGCTTTCCATTTTCTGATATTCTCTTCACTCTCCTTCTTCTGAGTACTGTGGTTTTCTTTGTAGAGGTCTTCAACTTCCTTGCTTAATTCCTAGGTGTTTCATTTTCCTTAAAGCTACTATGAACGGTTTTGTTGTGATAATTTTCTTCTCATCCTATTCACTGTTGGTGTACCCAATGCTAATATTTTTATGTGTTAATCTTATATCTTGGTATTTGGCTGAAGTTGGTTATTCTAAGAATTTTTTGATGGAGTTCTTTGGATCTTCTATGTAGAGTATCGTGATCTGCAAATAATGATAATTTGAATTCTTCCTTTCCTGTATGTATC
>PVLD010011333.1:0-65832 GCA_004027595.1 Dinomys branickii
CTGGATGGAGATTTTCCCCGACTCAGAAATCCCGCCGGCCGGTCGCTGTTGCTCCAGTTCGCGCAGCGCTGGCTGCGGGGGTGGGGTTCTGAGCGGGATCCCGGAGCGCTGCCTGGTTTGGCGCAGTTTGTCCCAGTAGCGCGTTCTCTGTCGGGTTCAGGAGCTGAAGCCGTTCTTCCCTCCGCACTCGCTCTCTCGGGACGATAGCCGTTCTTTATGGAGTGAGATGGAATCTCAGTGTTGTTTTAATTTGCCCCTCTGCTTTCTAAATGAAGATTTCTAGTCTGAAAAGGGGTAGTAGAAATGGCAAATATACATGGATATTTATTATGGAAATTGGTTGACAGCTAACAGAGCCCAGGAAGTCCCATGATCTGTTCCTGCTGTCAGAAGAGCTGATGATGTAATTCAGTCTGAGTCTGAAGGCCTAAGAGCCAGGCATTCTGATTTCTGATGATAGGAAAAGATGGATGCTCCAGCTTAAGCAGAAAAAGAAGTTATCTTTCCTCTGCCTTCTGGTTCTATTTATACCCTCAATGGATTGGGTAATGCCTGCAGACATTGATGAGGATGAATCCTTTATATTGTTTGCTTGTCTAAATGCTAATCTCTGCCAGAAGACACCCTCAGAAACAGTGTTTTACCTGCTATCTGGGCATCTCTTATCCCACTTAAGTTCGCACATAAAATTAACCAACACATCTAGCAAGGGAACCCTACTAAGTTGTGTGGAAGAGAAATGACAGGTGATGGACAGCTTCCTGCAGCTCTGAGAGCCAGCAAACACTGTTTTTCTGGACATCTCTGAGAAGCAAAAAGCTTGACTTTGGGGTCAAACAGAGTTGTGTTCTGGTCTACTTTCCACTTACTCTGTGGTCTTATGTAAGTCATTTGACCTGTTTATCCCAGTTTCCTCATATAAAAAAGGGATCAGATAATAAGTCTTCTCTAAATTATCCTTATTAGTCTGATGGCCTAGCAGAGGGCCTGTCTCATCGCTGGTTTCCCAAAGTGGCACTGTGTCTTACTTTTGCAGGGATGGAATCTGGGGATTTGAGCAAGCACCAGCTGTCTTCACTTTTCTGCCTTTAGAGGAAGAACGTGGCTGTGTTTGCACAGGTCAAGAATTAATGTGCAGCAGTGTCAGCAGATTTCCTCCCCATGTTGTGGCTTGATGGGTGCATTTGAACCGCTCTGGGCAGAATGAAGTAATGCTTTGGAAGCATGAAGAGAAGGCCTCTTTCTCATTTGTTGTCATACCTGCTAATGTCTAGATGTGTTTCACAACTTTTGTTTTCTATTATTAAGTTAATATGACAGCCTTCTCCCAGATTCTTCTCAATAGCAGAAAATGAAAACATTTCACAATTTTTGTGGGTTCAGCTCCATTTTCTCCCTACACAGAAGCTCTTTTTTTGGGGGGGGGTCTGTGTGTTCCATTCCCAAGCTTCTGTCTTTTCTAGACTTCCTAATTAAGTGGTAATACCTGAAAATCCTTTAAAGGATTTGTTTTACTTGCTTTAAATTACTTCAAAATAACTATAGACAGATCTGCAAACGAGCAGGAGATAGAACTACCGAACATTTTTCTCTGGGTTTCTACCTATTAGACTGTTGGAGCTTATACTCACATCTTGTTTAAATTTTACTGATGATTCAACAGAAGCTTCTACCAGCAAAACCAGTTGTTTTGTGCCTGAGAACACCCTCCTACTGACCTGGATTTTTGCGATGATGCAACAACCTGATTTCTGGAGGTGAAACAGATTTCCCTCTCAGTATGCTCAGGAAGACTTATAGCAATCATATATTTCTTTAGGTCATTAAGTTAGATCTTCAAATTTACATCTCCTTATGTGTAAGTCTGGTCCCTAACCTAGACCTTGTGGTTCACACCTGTAATCCCAACACCCTGGGAAGCTGAGGTGGGAGGATCACAAGTTCAAGCCAAGCCTTGACAATTTAGCAATCTAGGGAGACCCTGTCTCAAAATAAACAATTTTAAAAGTGATTGTGGATGTTGCCTGGCACACCCCATTACAAAAAAGAATAACAAAAAAAGGACTCATTTTAAATGTCTAAAACCACACCACATTTTGAGCATAGTCTTTTTCATTTAACAAAAATAAAATAAAATTTAGCAAAATCCTGTCCTACAATTGTTACAATTTCTAACTTACAAGACTAAAATTGGGCGATGACAGGCAGAGCTACTTTAAAAAACATGGAAATAAATGAAGTAATACTTACGGTGATAGAAGTCAAAGATGGTGCCCAGTGGCTTATTTTCCTACCTGGGAATGTGTACTCACCAACCTTGTAGTCGTCAGACATCTCCTGAATTCAAGTGAAGATTCTTGGTTTTTTGAGTTTTGTTTTGTTTGTTTTTACCTTGAAACTATGTAACACTAATTAATATGTTGAATGCTTTACATTTGGGAAACAAAGATAGGCCATGAGTTAGGCTAGTTGATTGCAGAAAAACTTTGATGAAGAAAAAATGTAAACAAAAGCAACAGGAATATCAATTTGCTTTTCTCCAGACTGCACATACTCAAGCATTGTTGATGGAATTTAGCATAACAGGGAAAAAAAAGGCAAGCTATAATTTCACTAGATTCTTGGAGGCCCTTGCTCTCAACCCTCAGGTGCTCATCCACTTTCCAATGTTTTATGTTTCCTTAGTCTATTAACTTGTTAAAGGGCTTAAATGCTAGTTGTAAATTTTAATTATTTAGTTTGTTTTATTTAAGTGCCAAGTGTTTACACAGGTAATACGTGAGCATCTGGCTGGGATTTATGAAAGAATTTTCAATTTTATTTTTAAGACAAAACCCAGAATAACACAGAAACAATACAGAAAATACCAAGTTATAGAGAAGATAGTAGGGAATTGGCACTTGATGCTGTATAACATAGTTATCTTCATATTTGTTATAACAAAATCAATAAAGGATATACAAATTAGAGAGGAGACAATAGGGAACCATCACTGGATGCTGTATTACATAGTGTTGTCTTTGCATTTGTTTACACAAAAACAATAAAGGAAATACCAGATTACAGAGAAAATAGTAGGGGGTTACCACTGGATGCTGTATTACATAAGGTTATCTTTGTCTTTATTACTCAGTTATATAGATGATGGCTCATTCAATTAATCAATTTTCTCCACTTCACCACCATTGTTCTACCACTCTGTCAGTGATCTTCTCACCGGTAATAACTACACTTTTGGTTTATTTACTCCCTCATGCTCTTACTTTGGGCAGAGACTTGGCTGCTTCTAAATATTCTGTATATTACGTGGGTGTACACAAATTACTATGGCAGGAAGTGGAGAAGCACCCTTTGGCAATCTCTCACAGCTGTTGAGTGTCCAGTCGAATAGGTGGGGTTACACAGTGAACCGCCACACTCTGTCAGTGCAACCGCATCTATAGGCTCAGGCAAGTCTTCAGGGCCTTCCTGAGGGCCAGGCAAAGTGCCTGGCACACCCCAGTGGCCGGGCAGACCACCTGGCTTGCCCCAGGGGCTAAGTGGAGCTCCTGGCACACCCTGCGGTCTGGGTGGAGCGCCTGGCACACCCCAGGTGCCAAGTGGAGCTCTGGAGGTGGGGACGAATGCCTGGCACACCCCAGGGGATGAGTGCGGCTTGGTCGGGGAGAAGAGTGCCTGGCACACCCCGGGGGCTGGGCAGAGCACCTGGCATGCCCTTGGGGCTAAGTGGAGCTTCAGGGGTGGGGCAGAGTGCCCTGCACACCCCAGGGGCTGGGTGAAGTGCCTGGCATGCCCCGGGGCTGAGTGGAGCTCCAGGCATGGGGCGGAGCACCTAGCATACCCTGGTGGTCAGGTGAAGCACCTTGCATGCCCTAGAGGCCAAGTGGAGCTTGTGGCATGCCTCAGGGGCTGGGCAGAGCACCTGGCACATCCTGGGGGCCGAGTGGAGCTCTGGGGGTGGAGCAGAGTGCCTGACACTCTCTGGGGCCTGGGCGAAATGCCTGGCATGCCCCGGGGGCTGCATGGAGCTCCTGGCATGCCCCAGGGGCTGCCTGGAGCTCCTGGTACACCTGGGGAGCTAGGTAGAGTGCCTGGCACACCCCAGGGGCCAAGTGGGGCTCTGGGGCAGGGCAGAGCACCTGGCACACCTCAGGGGCCGGGTGGAGCACCTGACATGCCCTGAGGGCCTAGTGTAGCTCCAGGGGCAGGGTGGAGGGCCTGGCACACCCCGGGGGCTGAGTAGAGTTTGGGGTGGGGTGGGGTGGAGCACCTGGCATGCTCCAGGGCCAGGGTGGAGCATCTGGCATGCCCTAGGGGCCAGGCAAAGCTCCAGGGGCAGGGCGGAGTGCCTAGCACACCCCAGGGGCTGGTCAGAGCTCTGGACATGCCCTGGCCAGCCATGGGCTCTCCTGGGCTGATCCAAGTCTGCAGGGTCACCGCCGTGGACTCCCAGACTCCGTCCCAAATCTGCTCTGTGGGAGGCTCAGCCTAGGTCCTCGGGGCTCTCATGCAACCCAAAGGGATGCTCCTCCCCCCTCAGCCCTCTGAGCTCCCCACCAAGGTGCCTGGTATCCCCTCATAGACCATTAGTGTCTTTGGAGACTAACCCCTCCCAGCTAGAGAGGCGGGTCTACACCCTAGTTCCATGTCTTCGCCTCACCCCACCACTCAATCTTATTGGGCATTGGGTGCACTTACAATGCTGGGCACAAGTGGTGTGAGGTCTCCTCCACTTGTGCTCACCATGGTAGATCATGGTGTGCACTAAGTTTAGTTATTAGTTCTGGGAAAGAATTGGAGAATTTTCTCGGGTCTGCTGTGTAGAATATGTTGTTGTCTCTCAGGCTCCAGGACTGCTGCTTTTCATGTAGTTTGATGCTATGGGTTCATACATTTTTTATATATGCAAGCAGTGTGGAGTCTCTCTTGGTGCTCATCTTAGTAGTTTAAGGTGAGTCCTGAAGCATATTGACTCAGCCCATTGTCAGGATCACATGGTGCCTGCTTGGGCCACCAGGCCTCACGGTGCTCAGAGAGGGAGTTCAGGGTAGGAGCTGAATCCTGGTAACTCAGCTCATGCTTCCTGCTTGGTGTTGGAGTGAGAAGGGCGTGGGGCCGTGTAGCCCACATCAGTCTGCAGCTCACTCTTTCTGTTGTGCTCCAGCTCCCTTTTGTTTTTTGACTGGATCCCTGGGAATTACTGTGGTCCCGAGGTGACTTCCATTGCTTTCTGCTACTCTTTGCTGGTATTTGCTCACACAGTGGAGAGGTCTGAGGCCATATCCTTGGGGCAGGCATAGAGCTGGGTGTGGTGGGCTGCTCACTGGTTGCCTTGACTCCAGCCTGCCTCAGGGCACTGATTAGAAAGATTTCTGCAGAGTGGGGATTCTGCTTCAGTGGCCTTTGTAACCTCCCATCCTCACACTGGATTTGACCATTCCTTCTGACCACTGCTGTTTCCTTTCTGGGCTGCGCTTTCTTCTCTCCTGTTCTGGACCAGCACTCAGGGCTTGGCTCACCTCTGGCCATGGAAGGGCCAGTGATGATAATGGAGAACCAAGACGCCCACGACGCCTTCTCTCTGTAGTTCTGGGCTTTGTGAGGCTTCAGCCTGGTGCGACTTTTTAGCAAGCCTTGGTCTTCCAGCCCATTGCTGAACTAGTTGCTCTCACTGATCTGTGGCTGCTGCTCCTTCTTTGGTTTGTGCACCGGAGAGCTCAGAGGGCCAGTACTGGAGGTGGTGGCTGAGGGAGTGCGCCCCCAGTGGCGGAGGGACTGCGGTGCCTGGGGGGCTGTGGCGCTCGTTAACCGAGGCTGGCTCTATGGCCCAGGGCTCCAGATCCCACAGCAGTGGCGAGCACGGCGCGGATTCAAATCCAAAGTGGGAGGAGCCGTGGAGCTGCTGGGCGGATGGATGCACTGAGGGACGAAGTGGAGGGCGAGGAGAGGGCAGCTACAGTGGGCGAGGTGCGTGGGGTGGGGTGGGGCTGGGGCCGGTCTGAGTGCGGTGCTGCTCGAATGGCTGGTAGAGGAGGCTGGGGCCGCACTGTCTATTCAGGAATTTGCTTACCTCTAGCCTGATTTGGAATGTTTCCATGAGCAGGGGCCTCTGAGGCTGATGCTGTGAGTGCTGGAATGAGGGGCTGGGCTTGGAGTTTGTGTGGAGCGGTGGCTCCTTCCTTTTCCTCCTTCTCTTCCCCTGAGTGTGCCATGGCGGTCCTCCGAGCTTTTTCTCCTGGAGAGGGCTTGTTTGCTCTTTCTGAGGGCTTCAGTTTCCCTTTCAGGTCTTTCCTGGGCCTGGGGCACCAGGGCACCCATTTCTCTCCTTCTTGTCTTTCTTCTATTGCTGTATTTCAGTGTCTCATTGGTGATCTTTTGGAGGGATCTTTCTCTGCTGCTTACCTGGTCACCATCTTACTGGAAGTCTGAAAGAATTTTCAGAACTGAGACATTGTTTGAACTGAATTCAGTATTCCTTGTACTATTCTTGTGCTACTTTGTAAATAGCTGTCTGTTTGTTAATATGGTTTCATTCTTTTACTTTTAAAATAAAATAATGACTCTAAATGTTTCCCTGATTTCAAGAGTGAACAAAACTGTTTCTAGAATAGAGTTGGTGTTTGTTTGTTTGTTTTTTGGTGCTGAGGATTCAACGCAGGCCTCACACGTGGTAAGCAAATGCTATGCCACTGGTACACCCCTGGTCTGGGATGTTTTTACCCACAGCCCTTTGCATTTTGGTTCATAGTACATCCCTGAGTATGATAGGGTACTCTCAGGTCCTTTGATTTTATTGCCTCTAACCAAAGCTATTGGGCTCAGACAAGAAAGATCATATTGCATTAATAATTCCTTGTCAGGAAAGGAAGCACACAATTGAGTACAAGTTCAAAATCTTTCCTTGACATTTTCTAGAATTGTGTTTGATCCATTGATGAGTTTATTCCTAGGTGGGCTACTAGGAGATACAGACCCTTTGGAGGAGGTAAGTTAGTAAAGGCATGCCTTTGAAGGGTATATCTCTTGTCTCTTTCTCTCCCCCCGCCCACTCTGTCCCTCTCTCCCTGTCTCCTCCTTCTTCCTGGATGCCATCAGGTGAACAGCTTTGTTTCTCCATACACTCCTCATCATGATTCTGTCTCACCACAGGCCCAAAACGATGGAGCCAATCACAATGGACTACAGACTCTGAAATGGTGGGCCAAAATAAGTCTTTCCTCTTTATAAATTGTCTCAGGTATTTTGTTATATTGATGGAAAGGTAACTAACACAAGGGAACTCTATAAAGTTCTGTGAAATCCTATAGTTAGGATCTACGATCAGCAGATGGAGGAGTTGGAAGGGTTTGAAGAATGATGTAACACTTGAGTTGAGAGCCAAAGGAGAGGTAGGAATGAATTAGGTCTAGGGGAACAGGTGGAATAAAGAGTATTTCATGAAGAAAATATCATGTGCTAAGGCCCTGTGATGGTATATATGAAAGACCAAAAGAGAGTGTAGAGGCCTTGAGGAGAAAGAAAGCCGAGGCCATACAAAGCATTACTAACCATGTCAAGGAGAGTTCTGTGTCTATTCTAAGAGTAACTGATTTATTGGTGCTGATTATCGATGGTAGGCTTTTGTGTGACTCCAGAGCTTAGAAAGCTTAAAACTATATCCCTAGGCACAATTGAAGCTAAGATGCCAAATGCAATCTGAATTCAGGCAATCTGATTCACTCACATGAAATCCGGAAGGTGGAGTTGAAGCGAGCCCACACGCAAGTATTTCTGCAGTTTCTGCAGTTGTCTGTAGTTAGGAGATTGAAAAGGAAGTTCTCCGGTGCCCAGAAGTGAGATTTTCTAAGAGAGTGTAAGGATTTTCTTTCTGCTTATTATTATTCATTGCAGATATAACAAGGGCAGCATTACTATGGAGTCAGTAAAGATGGCAGTAACAATACTCTCATCTCAAAGAGCTTCTAAAGTAGTATACTATGGAGCCCACAGCTGTAGTAGCAGCTCTCTGTTTCTCCTTGTCTGGTAGAGATAACTGTTCTGTTACCACACTCTAAGAATCATTCCTGGAAGTACAATTACAGACAGCTAAGTTAGGAATATTATGGGCAGTCAGGTAGGGCGGGGCCCTCAGGGAGTCAAGACAAAAAGTAAAAGCACACTACAACTGTGGCTGGAGACTCATCAGTTGGAGGCCAGGCCTCAAGATGACGACAAAAGGAACAGGCCTACATACTTCCCAAAACATGATATAAGTGGTAATACCTAGTTTAACAAAGTCTAGATAGGCATCAGTCACCTCAGAGGGCAACCAAGACTCCTGGATCCATCACCTACCTGATAAGTTCTTTGTTCTTTTCATGCCTGCTTCCCCATTGCACCAATATTACCTAAGCAGCTATACTTATAATTTTATTGGTTGATCATAGTTGTAAACAACATTATACTCACATGGTTGTGCTCTATAAAACTTCCCCTGAGAAGTGGGGTCAAAGGCAACCCACGTTCCAGATATCCCCTCCTGTCCCTCTCAGGCAGGATCTTTCTGTCCCTCAATAAATATTTCCTACTCTTAACCTCTGTTGTTCATAAAATTCATTCTTCAATTTTCAGAGAACATGAACTCAGCATATCAGACATCTAACAGGTTGGGAGTTACTACATTTCTCTTGTATCATGTTTGGAGGTCATGATATCATCTCTGTATCAGTAAAATCGAGAATCCATTTGTAGCCCAGCTCTTCCAACAGCTTTGTAAATACTGAATTCCCTGTATCAAATTTCATTTTGCTTGAAGGAGCCATAGATATGTTTTTGGCAAATGAGTCCTCAAATAAAAATGCAAACTTTTGAGGGGTCAGAAATACAGACCTACATGAGAAAGCTTGCCTAACATGTAAATTTATCTAGAAATGTAAGCTCAAATCGATACTATTATATAGTCCACATTATAAATTCCCAGATTGCTCAGTCACATTCTTTATAGTAATCTCCATCCATGATTCAATCCATGATCACAAACTTTGGCTCTTAATTCACAGTAATTCTTCAGCATGTTTCTTTTTTGCTTTATATTTCTTAGTACTTATTTGTGACACATAAAACATTGTGTCACAAATAGGTACTAATTGTAGGGATTTGGTACATGTACCTATCACATCTTGATTCTTTTTAACTTCTTCTTTGCTCTTTTTTGAGACAGAGTCTCACTATGTAGTTTAGTTTGGCCTTAATCTCACAATGATCCTCCTGCCTCAGGCTTCTGAGCGTTGGGATTGCAGGTGTGTGCCACCATGCCCAGCCCCTCTTTGCTTTTTGAAATCTTTTTAGAACCTTAACACGTGTGTGTGTGTGTGTGTGTGTGTGTGTGTGTGTGTGTATTTTTGAGACAGGGTTTCACTATGCAGTTCAGGCTGGCCTTCAACTCACTTTGGCTGGCCTCAAACTCATAGTGATCTTCCTCCTTAGCCTCTCAAGTGCTGGGGTTACAAGTGTGCACCACCATCCCCAGCTGAACCTTAATACTTTTGAAAAAACACAGTAAGTTGTTTTGTTCCTTGTTAAAAGGAAGAGAATCTTAACACAGTCACTCTATTGTCTCTGGGTCTCCATTTACAAATACATATATATGAAATATTTTTTTCCTATGAAGAGCTGTTTATTGGCCTGGGGATACAGCTCAGCAACAAAAGTGCCTGCTTGCAAAGCACAAGGCCCTGAGTTCGATTCCCAGTACCCTCCCCAAAAGAGCTGTTTATTGAGGCAGCAAATCTATTGGGCATTTCAGGCACTGTGCTAGGTGCTGGAGGCCATGAACAAAACAGATAAGTAGCATTCCTTCCAGTGTTAATATAGGCTATTAGCTAAGATCTCTGGTCATAAGAAAGAGAAGCTACTCTAGCAAATGTAGACAAAAATGGGAAATTATTGGGAAGCTGCTATTGAAGGTTAAAACACTCAGCCCTGGATAGGGCAGGACCAGGGATTCACAGACCTTGCCTTGGGTTGATGATGTCGTTATGGTGATTTAGATCCAGCCAATTCCAACTGCCCTGAAATTCTTGTCTGAAGTCACTAAGGAAAGAATTTAATAGGCTCAGCTTAGATGAGGTGTCTGTCCCTGCCTGGTCCAATCAACTGCTGCCAGAATGGCAGGCTCATATGATTTAAATATGGCGAGACTGTTTCCAGCACTATCTATTCTCATGGGGGATTTTGTGAATGGAGCAGAGTTAACACTACAGTTAGTTTCTACATTATGCATTCCTAAGACTTAAATAGCTTGAAATTTGATGTTAAAAATATTTAAGGGCTAAAGATATGGATGTAACTCAATTTTAGAGTGCTATGTTGCATTGCAAGGGCATGTGTTCAATCTTCAGGGTTGGGGGATGACTATCTGCTGTGACACAGGAACTAACTATTCAGAATTAATGATAGCTATTCCTGGTCTATAGCTTTAGAAGAACGCTTGCTGGACCAGGCATTGATACTTTAGTTATTAGATCATGAGGAGATATGGGACATTGACAGGAAGGCCAAGGTAGCCTTGGAAAGATGTGCTTTTAGGGGATTTTTCTAGGAACCCAGGTGTCCTAGAAATGGACTCTCAGATGAGTGTTAACATGGAAGTGATTTATTAGTGAAATGGTCCTAAGGGAGGCCATTATG
The DNA here is from genome assembly GCA_004027595.1 of Dinomys branickii. NCBI lineage: Eukaryota > Metazoa > Chordata > Mammalia > Rodentia > Dinomyidae > Dinomys > Dinomys branickii. The sequence continues at coordinate 10,669 of PVLD010011333.1, forward strand.
AAAGTAGATGAAACTGTACAAGGAGGGGGAGAAACCCAGGCAAGGATTTCTTACCATAATAGATTTCTTCAAAGAAAGAGAAACAATAATATATATATATATATATATATATAGAGAGAGAGAGAGAGAGAGAGAGAGAGAGAGAGCAGATAGAATATTTATTATAAGATAATAAAATATTTATTATAAGGAATTAGTTCATAATATTATATTTATGATATTGACATATACAAATATATATTATATAATATATTAATTACAAATATAACTATATTTATATATTTATATGATAAAATATTTATTATAAAGAATTAGTTCATGCCATTATAGAGGCTGAGAAAACCTATCATCTGCTTTCTGCAAGCTGAAGACCCAAGAAAATCAGTGATATAGTTCAACTCCAAAGTCCTGAGAACCAGGAATTGATGGTATAAATCCAGTGTCCTCAGATATATAGAAGAGATGAATTCTTTCTTCCATGACTTTGTTCTGTTAAGACCCTCAAAGGATTTAATGATGTTACCCTGTTGGGGAGGGCTGTCTGCTTTATTCACTCTGTATTCATTCAAATGCTAGTCTCATTCAGAAATACTTTCACAGACACACCACAAATAAATCCAAATATTTAGACACTCCATGTTCCAGTCAAGTTGATAGTATGAAGTCAGGATGCCATCCCAGATCAAGTCCTATAGAGACTTCCTTTAGCTTGATGCTGCAGGAGAGCTCTGGAATATAAACTGTCTCAGAGTTCTCCCATCCAGAGGCTAGAGAGTTCAGTTGTCACATCTCAGCACCTTTTGGTCATTGTTTAAGTCCTGAAATGGCAGCAGTGTAAGTTCTCAAGCACTTGTAGTTTTCTGTTCCTGTGGCTGAATAGCTCTGGAAGCTGAAGGGCAGACCTCCTAATGAGCTGCCAAAGAGCGCTACATGCTGGATATTAGAGGTGAAGCCACCCAGAAGGTGGAGGATGGAGCACTGATATTGTCCATGCTAGTGGGATTAGGACAGTGGCTCCATATCAAGAATTTCAGCATTTTGACACATCATTCTAGCTAGACCAGTGTGTGGCAGCTGGATGTCAACCCTGAATATGAGGCAGTAAAGAGTATGACAACTAGAGAATTGGATAGTGAGCCAGTCTCTTTAACAAACTAGTTGTATGACAATGGGTAGTCACAGTCATCTAAGGCATTAATTTCCCTAACTATAAAACAAAGGATTGGAGGGAGATAATTTAACCTTTGATGTTCTGTAGATTTCTCCTCTAATAACATTGAGGATATTCTTCCTTGTGTCTAGATCATGCCTATACTTTTACATTCAATGTGAAATAATGCACATAGTAGACACTTGGCTTCTTCAAAATTTGTTTCTAGAATCTAGCCTCACTTTTCTATTCTCTGATTTCTACTTAGGTAATAGAGATCCCTCCACGTGGTGGGAATTAATGGTAGCTTCTGAAAGGGCCCATCTACCTGCTGATCAGCTAGAGCACAGGCAGAGAGCCGTAATCATCTGTTGTCGAGTTTGGAATTCAGATGAATAACATCTGTTGGTGGAGATGGTTTGGAGGTTGTTCTTCATAGGCAGTAGTGGCTTACTGGCTAAACTCTTCTGAAGTTTAGCCTCCACTGGTGTTTAGTACTCAGCCCCCGCAGCCTTATAGGCTACATCTTATACCTGCTTGGCCATATAGACTTGATCCTCCTGGCACTGTCCTCCTATATTTCCTTTCTGTTTAGGTGCTTCCTACTATTTGGAATCAAGAATTTGGACTGATACAAATACAAACTCATAGGTAAGTAATATACTTAATAACTCTTAGAAGTCTTACATTTTAAAGGCTGGGGATATGGCTCAGTGGCACTTGTCTGGCAAGTGCAAGGTCCTGAGTTCAATACCCAGTACCAAAAAAGTCTTACATTTTAAAATTGGGCCACTTGTAATGGCATAGACATTAGATCCTATTTTCACTTCTATATCATTGGCCAAGAGTTGCTGACATGTCTTTCCATGTTCAAGGGTAATGTCCTTGAAGGTTGGGACTGCAGCCCCCCTAGAGAAAACTCATGTCTATCAAGGATCCTTGCACAGATTAGCTTTTCACTGAGCAATAAATAAGAAGGTAACATATCATTATACAAAGAGAAAATAGAAAATTTGCATGCAATTTTCTATAACTCTAGTCTGAGATTTTTATGCAGAAGTACCTGAACAGAAACAGAGTTATTGCAATAAATTTTTCTAAAATATTCACAAAATACTCTTTTATGTACCTGTTCTTTGTTCAGGTCTTTACCTTGGTAATATTTTCCTTACTTATGTACAGTGACCTTGTTTCTAAGCACAAGGCTGAATTTCCCATGGTTGTTGTCTTAGATGGTGTTTATGTGGAATTTTCTTCCTTCATTCCTGTGGATAAAACATGCTAACAAATACAGAATCAGAATCTGAAGCAGCTAGAAGTCAGCACCTAAGTGGTCTTCCATCCATCCCTACTCTAACAGGATTCAGCAAAAAACATTCCAAATAGATGAAAACCTATGAGCTTTGAAAACACACAACAGCCGTATGGGTGTGGTGGCTCACACCTGTAATCCCAGCACTTGGGAAGCTGAGGGATGAGAATCGTTGCAAGTTCGAGGCCAGGCTGGGCTTGAAAGTGAGCTCAAGGCCAGTATGAACTGCATAGTGAGGCCCTGTCTCAAAAAGACAAAAAGAAAAAGAAAAAAAAAAAAGAAAACACAACAAAGATACAAGAAAAAACTGAAATGTTCACACAGCAAGAGAGAAGTTTCTGCTTACACTTTGTTATGATTATAAAAGATTAATTCATTATACATAAGACAGCTTGAGTAAGAAACTCAGGCAGCTGATTATTCTGTAAAATCAGAATGACAGCATCCTTGGAGAGACAGTTACCTGATAACTCAGACCAGAAGGTTGTCTTCAGATTCTTCTGGAATCATGTATGTCTGTTTTGGTTATTCTGTTAAGTTCATTTCCTTCTCTACAATCCAAAGCTGAACAATTTGGGGAGAAAAATTATAACCAGAAGAAAGCTCTTTTCCTTCAGAAGGTATTTTTGTTAAGAAGTAGAGCTGTTTTCACATAGCTGAATCATTCTATTTTCAGAGCTGGTACAGGAACATAGAAGAAAAGAAAGAAAAATGCCAACTGAGAGGAGATTTCAGATGGAGATATATATTTTGAAGTGGAAAGCCAGATGCTGGCTTTCTAAGAAAAGAACCTGGCTCAGCAGCCATGCAAGATCAAAGTACAGTTTACCCCAGCAAGAGAAGCTTTGTAACCTCTCACTTCTTCCCCGAGCTACTAGCAGCTAGTGGGTGGAATCTAGAAGAACTATGTAGGTTGGTTGGTCCTCTCCAAGATTAGAAGCTGAGTCTACTCTTCTGAATTAGTATCCAATCCCAGAAATTATTTTTCTTTCTGCGCTTAGAAAAGGCAGTTCACTGTTTTCACTTGTGATTCACTTGATTATAAGCAAGAGAAATTGAGTTAAGAAATCTTGTGCAAAAGGATATTTACTGAAGGATTGGGGCACTCACAAAAGGCTGATGAAATAATTTGGAAATGGGAGGAAACAAAACTTTAGAAGTTAGGAGGAAGGATGCACAGAAAAGTCCAAAGGAGTCTATACTGAGATAACATAATCCCCAGGAGGGAGTGTCAGATGGGCTGAGATGAGCCACATGCCTAATCCTGCTATTCCTGGTCAATGAGAGGAACAGCCTAGGGGAAAAACTCCAGGAATGTTCTCTAGCTTCCATGCTGGAAAGACAGGTACTTAGTCACATAAATACTGTCTACAATGGGGCAGGACATATTTCCCAAGATATTCTGGCTTCAGTTATGCTACTTGGACCTTAATACCTCCTGGAAAATTCAGCTGATGGGAAGTAATGGAGGGAGACTGGAGAGTTGGAATGAGCGACAATCCAGGAGATTTCTCCTTCCTATTTTCTGCTTTGAGCAGCTGCTCCTCCGGCCAATTCATCTCACCTGGGCTGTTGCTTCTTCCTATCATGGCCTTTGCTAACATTTCCTTCTCTCTCTGGCCTTCTAGCATGAAGATGGTAGTGGCTTCCTGTAGCTGGTAATCTTAGAGTTGCCTCCTCTTCCCTAGTTATCCTGATAGGTTTTCTAACCCAGAGGTTGTCAGTTTCAACGTTATTGACATCTTGGGCTAGATAATCTGTTGTGTGTGCATTGGGGCATGGTCTGTGTGGTGTAAGATGACTGGCAACATTGCTAACAGAATCTATCCACTAGATACCAAGTAGTGTTGGGAAAACTGGTTGTTTGCAGAAGATTGAAACCAAACCCTTGTCTCTCACCATACACTTAATTTAAAATCAAAACAGAGAAGTCCTGGCTCAGTGGTGGAAGTGGTGCGACTGGCCGCCAAGACCTTTTCTCGGGAGGGTTATCAGTTGGGGCTGTTGAGGCAGCAGTGGCTTTGCATCCGGAACTCCAGATGGAGGCGGCCCAGAACCCCTGGCTGGGAGTCTGTTGCAAGCCCGGCAGGTGGCTGGACATGAACCACAGCTTTGTGCACCAGATCATTCGGGAGGACTATGATAAGAAGGTGAAACAGGCAGCCAAGGAGAAGACCAGGAGGTGGCACATACCCACACCCATGTGGCCTTGCAAGGTGGACCTACAGGTGTACCTGCCATGCCGCCAAGATGCCTCTACCGCTCCAGTCAACCCAGACGGTGAGGAGTCCGCTGAAAACAGCAGTAGTGGTGGCTCTGAGCTGGAGCCTTCAGGCCGTCACCTTTTCTACTTAGAATATGAGGCAGACAGTGGAGAGGTCACATCAGTTATCTTGTATCAGGACGATGACCCAAGGGGTGAGTGAGGAGGTATCAGCACACATGCCTCTGTATGCACCCATGGGAGAGGCCCTCAAGTTGTGTATCCAGGAGGAAATCACAAAGTGCCAGAGCTGACGCTGACCAAGTGGAAGGTGTGCTTTCCAGGCTGGAATTACTGCACTTGGTAGAGTTCTTCCCAGGGAGCTCACTTATAGTTTGCGGGTGCCAGGGCCAGTCTGTCTGATCTTGAGACTACCCCTGCTGCAAGCACAAGGGTGTTGTAGGACAACACCTGGTCCACCTCCCTTTTGGTCGTTCTTTCTTACATGTTGACACCTTTGCCTGGTGTTATGGTTTATACATTGTGTCAACTTGGGAAGTGGTTTGGCAGAGTGACTCAGCAGGAAGCCAAGGTGCTTACTTTGTACACATCCTGAGCCTGTGGAAGAGGAGGGCATGGAGACTGTGTGAGAGGTTCATGCCCCCTGGGTAGGGGTAGCTTGTTTACAATGTAAGGGAAGAAAAGAGGCTGCTTGCAGCCATTCTCCCCTTTTTTTTGGTTGTTTGTGCTGTGCTCTGCTGCTATGAACTTTTGCCCTCTGCCATGTGCCACTCTGTCTCAGAACCAGCCAAGGACTGAAACCTCCACAAACTGTAAGCTAAATAAACCTTTCCTTCCGTCATTTTGGGTGTTGGGTATTTTGTCTCAGCAACGAGACAAAAGTAACCAAGACACCTGGTCTAACATCTGGAATCGCTTGAGAATTTGCGTGGCTAACTTGTTATGGGAAGCAGAGACATAGGGGCGCCAGCGTTCATGAGGCCCTCTACCAACATGTTGCTTGCTGTCTTGCTGAGGTCATAGGCCTGGCCATTCCACGAGCCACATTTGTTACTTTGTTCTTTTTCATGTTTTTGTTCACTTCCATCCATGTTTTCCTAGGTCTTTTTTTCTCCTCCACTTTCCCTCTTTTTGTTTCTGGTAGAATTCATCAGTTCTTCCTGCCCCCAACATGACTATGCAGCTCCACTGCTCAGGACTTTGGAGGTGGGAGGGGTCCGGAGATCTGCCTTTCTAATAAGCTCTCCAGATGGTTCTGATACCAACACAGCGGGAGACCTATGTTTCCAAGCCCACTTGGAAGGAGGCCTCCTCCTCCTTCCATGACTTCTCCTGGTTGCGTGCAGGCTCCATGCTTTGCATTTTAGACTGCCTAAGGAAGATGCTGGCCTTAACCTATACGCATATCTTGCACTTAAACCTGTTTTGGACCCAGGTGTGGTGGTGCACACCTGTAATCCCAGCCCTTGGGAGGCTGAGGCAGGAGGATCGTTGAGAGTTCAAGACCATCCTAGGCTACAAAGTGTGCTCAAAGTTGGCCTGAACTGCATAGCAAGACCCTGTCTCAAAGTAGACAACAAACAAACAAAACAACAAAAACCTGCCTTGGCTAGAGATACAAAATTCTAGCCTTTGATCTCATCCCTAGTTGTGAATAGACTGTTTCTGCTCAGACTACAGGGGAATTATCAAAACAAGCTTAAAACTGACTCTCCAATTGTGACTTAAGAGTCTTGAACACATATATGAGGTGAAATTCAATGTTAGCAATAACTGTATGTTTGGAACCTTAGTTTTAAGGAAATTCCTAAACAACAAATGCCTTAAATCTGGGTGTGGTGGAGCACACCTGTAATCCCAGCACTTAGGAGGCTGAATCAGGAGGATTGCTGCATATTTGAGGCCAGACTGGCCTACATAGTGAGTTCAAGGCCAGCCTGAAATACAGAGCAAGACCTTGTCTCAAAAAGAAAAAAAAAAGCCCTAGGAAGTAAAATGATTTCCCTTTTGTCTGCCCCATGTTTTCTCCTTTGCTGCCTCCCAGCAGCACATAAATCAGGTGCTTAAAATGTCCCAAGAATAGTAATGCTCTCAACTAGAGAACTTTAAAAGAAACAGTGCTAGGGATGAAACTCACGGCCTCTTGTATAGGAGGCAAGAACTGTATCAGTGAGCTGAGCCTGTAGCCTTTATGGAACATTTCTTCAACACAGGGCCTTTAAGAAGGCTGTGGGTGCAGCCCAGTGGTAGAGCACATAACTAGCATGTGTAAAGCCCTGGATTCAATCCCTACCACTATATGGAAAAAAAGGGTTAAGCTAAGGTCTGAAGTCCACAGGACATCCTGTGCATGAAAGTACTTGTTCCCCCGCAAATCAGCTTACCCTCAATAACGTGCAATGTTGGGTGTATGTGAGTACGTGAGCTTTGGGACTTACTGAAATCAAAAGCCCCTGCCCCAGGGGTTTCTCTACATCAGGGCCTCAGGAGTGGTGTGTTTCATCTCAGCAGCTTTTCTTTTAAAGGACACCTGTGGACATTGTTGGTCTGTGTTCTGCTCCCTTGAAAACCAGCTCCCTCAGAAAAGGGGCAAGGCAGCTACTTCAGCTACACCCTTCAGACAGTAAGCATGGTTAACCACAGTTTGCAGTGCTTGAAGAGTGCTGGGACAGTGAGTGAGGTGGTAAGTCAGAAGGGCCTGGTTATGAAGATGGCCGGGGACCAGAGTGCTCCAGACCTCAGCTGGCTGCAGGTTAAGAGCCTTAAACTTGCTGCCTGGGGCTCAGTTCTTCCTTCAGAGAGGAAAATCTTTGCCCTCTACTTATGCAACCCTGCAAAACGTGCCTTTGGATTTACACTGTTAACTGCTCTTTATAACCTTTGGGCCAAACTCTCCTATTTCCTCCCTGCAGGTTAGGTGCCCAGTACTTTTGATCTTCCAGCTCTTCAACAGATTTTAGGACTTGGAACATAGAATTGCACTAGAACTTTGATTTAGTCTGGAAATACTTTTGGGATCTGTCTTCTCACAGCTGAATCATCTATTTCTGGTTTTATTATTGGAACCTAGAAAAGATCTGAAAAGGACTGTAGGGAACAGTACCTGCACCTTTAGCCTCCATTTCTGTCTCTTGGAAAGGGCAAGGAGTGTGTACCTGTTGTGTACTTTTATGCATCTATAATGTGATCCTTTACAAAAACCTTCTCAGGTACTTATGGAAACTCTTAGTTTTTAATCTTTTTTCCTTAAGGCACTTTCCTAATCAAGTACAAATATAATATTTTCTGCTCAAGAAAGCACTGCAATTCTCACCTAAGGTATGCAGTGCACTGTCCAGATAATTCACCAGCCTTGCCACCAGATGTCTTTGCTGGGTTCAAAAATTGGTGTTTTGCCATCAATGAACATTTTTCTTATAGGCACTGAAGATGTGCAGTGGCAGCTGCTTTGGACTGAGCAGAAATTTCCAGCAGGCTAATTCAGAATCGACACTGACTCTATATGTTCTTGGCTATCTTTACAAAAAGTCATTTTAAAGTAATCTCATTCACTAGGGAGTGCTGGTCCCTTCACTTAAAGTGAGCCTGTGTCTTAAAGCTTTGTGTTTCCTGGGCCATAATGACTGATGTTACTGATAAAGTTAGTGTGCAGGGGCTTTGGGCCAGATGTGGTGGAGCACCTCTGTACTCCAGAGGCTGAGGCAGGAAGATCACTGAAAGTTCAAGGCCACCCTGGGCTCCATAGTGAGTTTAAGGCCAGTCTGCACTACATAGCAAGACCCTGTCTCAAAAAAACCAAAGAAAAAAGAAATAAGCACAGAGTACTCTCCTCCCTCTCAGCTCTTGGAAATAACCACTGGGAAGGTTGACAGTTATTTGAAACATTTTACCTCCTTTAAATTACTGCCCTGTCTCTGAGGAATCACATGACCAAATAGCCATAGGCACCCATCCCACGTTTGCCTAGATATTGGAGTGATACTAGAAGTCAGAAGTTCTTCAGCAAATGGCTCCTTTGCTTCATCAGAGCCAACACAGCAGGAGTTGGTGGCACTGGCTGTGTCATGGTGCTAAACATAAAAAAGCCATACATTTTGCTTTCTCATTTCATGTTTCTGCTGTGTGGATGAATAAAATGAAGCGTGCAAATTACTTGAAAATGCCAGAAGGGAATTTTTCAAATACAATATTTTTGGTAACCAAAAACTTATTTTTACAGCAAAAAAATCAAAATGTATCAAATATATAAATATTCAAAAAGAAACATTAAATCTTTGGAAGATGAAATAGGTAAAACACTTGAAGACATAGGTATAGGAAAGAATTTTCTAAAAAGAACCTCAATTGCACAATAAACAGCAGGAAGAATCAACAAATGGGTTTATATTAGACAAAAAAGCTTCTGTACAGCAAAAGATTCAATCATTAAAGTGAAGACACAACCTACAGAATGGGAAAAAAATTTTTGCCAGCTACTCCTGAGACAGAAGATTATCTAGGATATACAAATAACTAAAAAAAATTAAACAAACCTAAAATTAAAGATCCAGTCAACAAATGGGCAAGATAGATGAGCAAACACATCACAGAGGAAGAAATACAAATGATCAATAACTATAAGAAAAAAAGTTCAACGTTGCTGGCCTTAGAGAAATACAAATTAAAACAATACTACGATTCTGTATTACTCTGGAAAAAAATGGAAATCATTAAGAAAGCAAACAATAACAAATGCTAGTGAAGATATGGTGAAAAAGGAACTCTTCATCATTGGTGGGAATGCAAACTAGTACAACCATTATGGAAATCAGTATGGGGAGTCCTCAAAGAACTGAAATTAGAAATTCCATGTGACCAAGTGATCCTCCTGCTAGGCATATTTCTACACATATTCACACCAACAAAACTGCCAGCAAAATAAACCAGCTGTTTAAAACTATTAAATTTGGGAGTAATCTCCAATATAGCAATAGGTAATCAAAATAAGATTAACTGAAACAAGATGCTTTTCTTAAACAGTGTCTTCCTACCTCACGGAATTGCACACAGTTATCTTTGGGATGCTCTTCTCTGAAGCATTTACCTGACTAAACCATTTTAGCCATCCAGGTTGTAGGTCAAGCCCTCTTTTTAAAGGCCTTCCCTGACATCCTATCTAAAGCATCCTCCAACACAAGTATCTGAATGGAATTACCTCATTTGTTGATTGTTCTCCTGGTCAATAAAGAATAAGCAGCTTTGTCCTTTCTGTTTGTGGCCTTCTCTGTTCAACCACCCAATATAGTTTGTGGCACAACCAAAAATATTTGTTCACCAAACTCATAGATAAATAACATACTTATCAGACATTTTTATTTTAAAGAGAAAAGAACAAAAAGAAAAATAACAAAAACAAAGATAAAAACAAAACCACACAAAAATGATACAGAATGTTAAACAAAGTGATAGGAAATCAACAATGGTTGTTGTATTACTTATTGTTATCTTCAAAGTAGTTGCTCAGATTACCAGATATAGATATGAAGATCAATCAAACAATTACACCTCCTGCATTCCTTCTGTAGGCCAGCAGGGCCTGTGAGCAGAGAGTCTGCACCTGGTGATGGCATTCTCTCTATTCCTTCTGTGGAACTGTGGGACCTGCAGGTGATCTCTCCATTTCCTCTGTAGAAAGGTGGGGCCTGCAAAAGGAGTGAGTCTGTGCCTCCTCCATTTCCCTTGTGGTATGGCAGGGCCTGCAAGCAGAGTGAATCTGCATGTGGCACTTCCTCCATTGTCTTGGGGATGGTGGGGCCTTTGAGAGGAGTGTAAGCTCACACATCTTTGTTGAGTAGATTGACAGGAACCCCAAGACCTGAGATACAGGACAACAGCTGGATCCCATGTGTACAGGCACACACATGCCTTTAGAGAGCAGAGTAATTGATGAGACCAGCAGCATGTAATTATCTGAAGCATCAGCAAGGTTTCAGCAGTTGAACTCTGGAGAATTCTACCAGCAGAAGTCCAGTCCCAGGCCCCACATCCAGAGGCCAAGATCAGCTCCATATCTAACACATTTCTGGAATTAATTATGGACACTATCACAGAACTGTAAGCACCAGAGGTATTTTACTACTTTCATTCTCCCTTGTTTTTCTGATTGAATATCTCTCTCCTGTCTGATGAGATGTCGTCTTGTTTTCTTCTGTACTCAGTAGTTATTTTTGTATTTGGGGTTTTTAGTTTTTCTTTTCCTATTTTTCTCTAGTCTCTTTCATCTCCTTTTTCTTTTATTTTTTTTCCTTTGGTTCTTTTGTGTTCTCTTTCTCTTTTTCCCCTCTTTTTTCAATGTGTAAGTTTCTTACCTTTTTCATTCCTTTTATAGACTCTCTCTTTCCTCAACTACTTGAATTTAAACTTTTAAGTTAGTGAGCATTGTCTCTGCCCTTTCTGACTTCTCCTCTGTATACTGTATTTTTCATTCCTTCCAGTGTCCTCTAGTTTCCAAAAACATGGGTAATAATGCTTTAATATCCAGCCCTAACCATACTATATTTGACCTCACTCATCACTTTAACCCATTCCTTAACCATCTTAACTCCCCTGGTCCTGACAAAAGGGTAAAATCACCTGACTAAGGGGAAAATCGCTACATATAAGTGCACGGTATATTGTTACATAATTTTAGAGTTAACAGGTTAATGGTTATCATAGTTTATCAGTAGTTAAGCTGTACTTGAAACTGTTATAACTAACTGTATTACTTTAGCAAGGATGTCATACATATTACAAACAGCTTTTCTCCCCTGTATGATAACACTGTGACTTACGTGGTCATCATCACCACTACAAAGCAGTATCAAGGGATTAGAAGCTGAGCTAAATAGTAATCTTGCATCCTGTGCAAATTGGGAAGCTAAGGCCTTGGGATGGCTATAAGAAACTACATATATCTAGAAGACACCTCTGGAGACCAGAAATCCTCTAAGGAAACCTAAATACTGGTGATAAAGCTATACATCACAAGAAACTGGCATGTATCAACCTAGAAAACAAAATATAGAAGAGAAAATAGAAAATGACAACATGCAGAAGCAAAATGCAACCCCAGACCTCCAGCCTACCCAGGATAAGACCAGAACTCAAGGTGACAGATGAAATTGGAAATCAGACATTGGAACTTTCTGAAATGATAGCAGCAGAAATGAAAAAACAAGTGGAAAAGGCTATGAAGAAAATACTCTCTCAGATACAGAAAGAAATGATGCTCAAAATAAAAGATATTAGAGAAGACACAGATGAAACAATAGATGAGTATAGAAAAATGATGGAAACAAACAATGCCTAGCATAAGAAAGAAATAGAATCCACGAAACAGAGGCAATAGAAATCCAAGAGCTTAGGTTGAATGAAGGAGAGAATAAGATTTCAGATATTTAAGACAGAATTACAGATAGTGATAATGAAAAGAAATATATCTTAACATGAGCAAGAGACCATAAAAAGTCAATCCAACAGCTACACCATGAAGCAAAGAAGACTAACATATGATTGATTAGGGTCAATGAGAAAGCTGGAGACAGTATAAATGACATAAAAAGCTTTTCACATAAATAATGGCAGAAAACTTCCTAAGTGTGGATAAAGAATTTGACATACAAATAAATGAAGCATTATGAACTCCAAACATTCTTCACCAAAATAAAACCACACCAAGACATATAATAATCAAGATTCCAGAAATTCAGCAAAAAACCAGAATATTAAAAGTTGTTAGAGAAAAGAAACAGATCACCTATAAAGGAAACCCCATCAGAATCATATCAGTCTTCTCAATGCAGACCCTCAAGTCAAGAAGAGCTTGGAGTGAAGTATTTCAAATCCTGAAAGAAAACAACTTTCAGCCAAGATTAATGTACTCTATAAAACTATCTTTCAAAATTAATGGATAAATAAGATACTTCCATAACAAAGAAAAACTGAAGAGACTTATGAACTCATAACCAATGCTACAAAAATTCTAGAGGACATTTTGGACACCGACAAAAATAACCACAATTCCAAGGACAGCAACAGAAAGAAACCACCAGGCAGGGCAAACAATTAAAGAGGGAAAAGCAGGGAACCAACAGTAGGAAAATACCATGACCAAGATAAGCCAATACATATCAATTCTAACCGTCAATGTAAATGATCTCAATTCACCAATCAAAAGTAACAGACTGGCAGAGTGCATCAAGAAACAAGGTCCAACAATGAGCTGTATACAAGAAATACATTTAATGCAACAAGAAATTCACAGACTGAAAATCAAAGGATAGAAAACAACTTTCCACACAGCAGGACCCCAGAAAAAAACAAGAGTAGTTATTCTTTTCACAGACAGTATTAACTTCAAACCAAGAATGATCAAAAGGGAAATGTCAAGAGGAAGAGATAATAATCATAAATATATATGCACCAAATACAGCAGCACCAAACTATATAAAACAATTATTAATAGACATGAAAAATCAAATAAGCAATAACTCAATTGTAATATGAGATGTCAATATCCCAATGCCACAAGGAGATAGATCAACTAGACAAAAAATCAGCAAAGAAATAACAGAACTGAATCAGACCTGTGAACAAATGAACTTAGTAGCTCTTTTTAGACTGTTCCACTCAACATCATCCGAATACATATTCTTCTCAGCTGAACATTGGATGTTCTCTAAAAGGGACCACATACTAGTCCACAGAATATGCTCAAGTAAATGCAAAAAATTATAATTATCCCATGTAAAATATCTGATCATAGTGCAATGAAATTAGAAATTAATGGCAAAAGAAACTGCAAAGGGGGAGGTTTAACAAGATGGTGACCAGATAGGAAGCAGAAGAGGAATCTCTCCCAGAAATCCCACCTAGACAAAGAAATACAGCAATAAGAGAAGGACAAAAAGGAGAGAGGTGGGCACCTTGAACTCGGGAAAAATTTGAAATGGGAACTGAAATCCTTGGAAAGAATAAGAAGGACTTATTCGGGAAGAAAGGATCGGAGGTCCGCCATGGCGCACTCGGAGGGAGGCGGGACGGAGAAACGACAGCTCCAAATCACACACGTCTTTAGCTCACGCCCTCGCCCCGGCACCCGCAGCTTCAGCGGAGACCTACCCTCACGGAAGCCTCCCAGCTGGGCCAGGGGAGTGTGGAGTTCCGAGAGAGGGTCAGAGGAGAGAGCGTAGCTATAAGAAGATGCAATGGCGGACGGGAGCAGCAGTCGAATCCAGGACAAAGACGAGAAATTACAACACCCGCGGAAACAGAAACCTGATCCTGCAGAAACATCCCTAATCGGTGCGGGGAGACAGGATGGAATCAGTGTAAATAGCGCACAGCTCGCCGCACCTGCCCCTGCACCTGCCCCGAGGCGATCCCCTCCCCAACCCCTTTACTGGGTGAGCGGGGAGCAGCAGGGACGGGCAGCGGCCCTGAGGGGATGGAGCGGACAGCGGAGGGAGCTGCAATCGCGCTCCGGGACCAGGCGGGAAGCAGGAGCCGAGGGGCCGGGCTCCAGCTCCCGCCCTGAAATCTCATTGTGAACACGGAGGGACTAGGCGGCGGGAGTAATCAACAAATTCTCCTGTCAATAATGGGACAATTATACGGACTTCAGGACTCACTCCACTCTATTAACAACATGAAGAGGACTTACAGCTTACACATATGAACTTTGCAAGAACCCATAGCAACACGTTTAATGAAGAGTAGCAGACCTGGAGTATAGGCACTGGCTGCAGGCGTGGACGGCTCTGCGGGCCCGGGTGGCCCCTCCATCCGTGGGTGGCTCTATGGGTCCGGGCGGCCCCACCGGGGGTTGACAAGTGACGCCATAGAGGGTGAACAGAACCCACTCACCTCCGCCCCCACCCTATGCGGTACGAACAGAACCCACTCACCTCCGCCCCCACCCTATGCAGTACGACGGCAGGGAGGAGACAGGCGGTCCGTGATGAGTATGGATGCTTTTCTACCCCAAACAGGACAGCTTGTATAGTATGGTCTGAGGCAGCGATGTCTCCTCCCAAGGTGAGAGTTCAGAAGTATGTGGTAGAGCAACGGAGATAAGGGAGGAAAGAATTTGAATTTTCAGGTGAGCCACCACCAGTATAAAGAGTAATAAGTGGGAAAGTAACATTAGGTAAATTAGCATTCACAGATAATTCCCTTCTATATTCTGTGTAATTTTGTAGTTCTTTAACTGTCTATGTGTTGGTGTGGGTGGCTGCCAGTGGGGAGCGGTGGGGTGAATAGGCAGCGACCCCAGAGCCACAGCAAATCCCAGGGATCCAGCCAAGGAACAAATGGGAATTGGGGTACAACAGTAAGAGAGAGCTGCAGATGGAGGTGGATCACACGGCCCCATGCCCTTCTCACTCCAGCATCAGGCAGGAAGCATGAACTGAGTTACTGGGCTTCAGCTCCCGCCCTGAGCTCTTTCTGGGAGCACCTGGAGTCTCGGGGGCTTGGACAAGTGCCTCCTGTTCCTGGCAACAATGGGATGAACCCACACACTTAAGGACTCACCCCAAACTATTAATGTGAGCACCAAGAGGGTCTCCTTACAGCTAGCACATATGAACCTTGCATGAACCCATAGCAATGGATTAGATGAAAAGCAGCAGACTGGGAGTCTGAAAAACAACATACTCCATACAGCAGATGTGAAAAAAATCCTTCAACTCTGTTCTAGAACTAATCTTTAGTCTCAGTTCATACCCTGAACTAACACAGTGAGAATGGGCCAGAGAGATTTCAAGCCCTTATACCAAGCATCGTAAGTTCATCCGGTGCCCAACTGGAAGGGGTGGGGAACGGTGATGCTGGAGATCAGAAGGAGGTGAGAGGAGAAGAAAGGGCCTCTGGCATCAAGGCAACGGGACAGAGCCAAATAGGTCACTGAGGGCGCCTCAAAGGGGGCACGTGCCCCGCGGATGCTCCCCTGAGGGCCCTGCAGCTGCTCCACTGTGGGACCCATGGCTGCTCCGCTGTGGGCCCCGCGGCTCCTCCACTGTGGGCCCCGCGGCTCCTCCACTGAGGGCCCCGCGGCTGCTCCGCTGTGGGCCCCGCGGCTGCTCCGCTGTGGGCCCCGCGGCTGCTCTTCAGTGGGCCCCGCAGCTGCTCTTCAGTGGGCCCCACGGCTGCTCCACAGTGGGCCCTGTGGCTGCTCCACTGAGGGCCCCGCTGAGGCCACCCATAGCATGGTGATGGGGTGGAGCCAGGCGGTCTGCTGTGAGCATATGTGCTTTTCCACCTCTGACCATGGCAGTTTGTATACACCCATGTGTGTTATAGTATAGTCTGAGGCAGCTATATCTCTTCCCAAGGCGAGAGTCCAAGGATATAGATAAACCCAGGAGTACAGTTATTATCACAGGGAAGATGAATGATTGGGTGGTGGGGCAACAGAGATGAGGGAGGAGAAAAATTGAATGATCAATTGGTCCATCATCTGTGTAACTGAGTAACAAAGGTGAAGGTAACATTATGTTGGACAGCATCCAGAGCTAATTCCCTTCTATGTTCTCTATAATTCTGCATTTCCTCAATTGTTTTTGTATTAACAGAAGTGAAGATAACTTTATATTATACAGCATTCAGTGCAAATTCCCTACTATCTTCTCTTTAATGTTTTTGTGTTAACTAATGTGAAGATAATATTATGTAATACATCCGGTGCTAATTCCCTTCTAAAAAAAAAACTGCAAAAACTCCATAAACACATGGAAATTAAACAATACCCTCCTATACAAGCAATGGAACACAGATGAAATAAAAGAAGATATTAAACAATATTTACAACTAAATGAGAATGAAAGCACATACCAGAACTTATGGGATACAATGAAAGCAGTCCTAACAGGGAAATTTATAGCAGTGAATTCTCACATCAGGAAAACAGAACAAATACAAATAAACAATCTAATGTTACTCATCAAGCTTCTAGAAAAAGAAGAGCAAGACAAACTCAAAACCCATAGAAGGGAGGAAATTATAAAGATCAGAGTAAAAATCAACACAATGGAAACCAAGAAAACAATGCAAAGAATTAATGAATTGAAGTGTTGGTTCTATGAAAGAATAAATAAAATTTATAACCCGTTAGCCAACTGTACCAAAAAAGGCAAGAAAAGACTCAAATTCATGCACTGAGGAACGATAATGGTGAAGTCACTACAGATCCTATAGAAATTCAGAAGATCTTCAAGACTACTTCGAAAATCTTTACTCTCATAGGACGGAAAACACAGAAGAAATAGACAGATTTCTAGATACATATGAATTACCAAAGCTGATCAAGGAGCTACAAAAATTTTGAATACCCCAAAACCAGTTAATGAGATTGACCGGGCTGGGGATATAGCTCAGTGGAATAAGTGCTTGCCTGGCAAGCACAAAATCCTGAGTTCAGTCCCTGGTACTACCAAACAAAATGCCAGTTAATGAGATTGAAAATATAATAAAAACTTAACAATGAAGAAAAGCCCAGGTCCTGATGGATTGACAGCTGAATTCTACAAGACATTTGGACAAGATCTAATGCAATATGCTTCAAACTTTTTAATGAAATTGAAATGGAACCAGTAGTCCTCTTCCGTGGAGGCAAGTATTATCCTGATACCAAAATCACCAAAAGATACAACCAAAACAGAGAACTAAAGGCCAATCTCCCTAATGCCCATAAGATGCAAAAAATCCTCAATAAGATACAGAATTCAACAAATCATCAAAAACATAATACACCATGACCAGATGGGATTTATCCCAAGAATACAAGGATGGTTCAGCATACACAAATCAACAAATGTAATACACTAGATCAACAGAGCCAGAAAAAGAAATCACATGATAATCTCAATAGATGTAGAAAAAGGTTTTGATAAAGTCTAGCATTCATTCATGATAAAAACTCTAAAGAAAATTGGAATAGATGGTCTTTATCTCTGTCTGATAAAAGCCATCAATGACAAACCAATGGCCAACATCATACTAAATGGACAAAAGCTGAAAGCTTTCATTCTAAAATCAGGAACGAGACAAGGATGTTCACTATCACCACTCCTTTTCAACATAGCTCTGCAAATATTAGCCAGAGCAATTAGACAAGATAGAGAAATAAAAGGAATAAGGATAGGAAAGGAAGAAGTTAAATTGTCATCATTTTCAGATGACATGATACTCTACATAGAAGACCTCAGAAACTCCAGCAAAAGACTCCTACAGTTAATAACCAAGTTCAGTTGCATGTCTGCATACAAAGTTAATACTAAAATATCAATAGCATTCTTGTACACAAACAAGAAAGCTATTGACAGAGAAACTAGTGAAACCACACCCTTCACAATAATATCAAAAAAATGAAATACTTAGGAGTCAATCTAACAACGGAAGTGAAAGATTTATATATCCAAAATTAGAGGGGCTGGGGATATAGCTCAGTGGAATAAGCGCCTGCCTTGCAAGCGCAGGGTCCTGAGTTCAATCCCCAGTACCGCCAGAAAAAAAAAAAAAAAAATAAAATAAAATAACAAAATTAGAGTACTCTGAGAAAGAGGATTGAAGAGGATATCAGAAAAGGGAAAGATATCCCTTGCGCATGGATAGGATGAACCAACGTAGTGAAAATGGTCATACTTTCAAAATTGTTATACAGATTTAATGAAACCTTGATAAAAATGCCATTGACATACTTCACAGAAGTAGACAAAGTACTCCAAAGGCAATTCTTGGCAACAAAGACAAGCCAGGAGGCATCATAATCCCTGATTTGAAATTATACTACAAAACTATTGTGATAAAATTAGCATGGTACTGGCAAAAAATAGAGACCAGTGGAACAGATTAGAAGATGCAGACATGACTACAAACACACTCAGCCACCTTATCTTTGATGAAGTGACCAAACATTTTCACTGCAAGAAAGATAGCCTCTTTAATAAATAGTGTTGGGAAAAGTGGCTCTCTACACACTGAAGATTAAAGCTAGACCCATGTCTATCACTATGCACTAAACTAAGATAAAAATGGGTCAAAGATTAAAATTTCAAAGTAGAAACACCAAGTCTACTGGAAGAGAAAGTAAGTTGAAATCTTCAAGGCATAGGGGTAGTCACAGACTTCATGAACAAAACCCAAACTATGTGAGAAACACTTCAAAGAATCAACAACTGGGATCTCATCCTATTAAAAAGCTTTTGTACTTCAAAAGAAATCACCAATAGAGTGAAAAGACAACCCACACAGTAGGAAAACATTTTAGCTAACTGTCCCTCAGACAAAGGACTTATATCTAGAACATATAAAGAGTTGAAAAAACTCACCCCCCCAAATGCAAAGACCCAATCCAGAAATGGGCATCTGAGATGAACACACTTCTTATATGAAAAAATATGAATGGCAAATAAATATATGAAAAAATGTTCAACATCATTGGTCATTCAAGAGATGTAAATTAAAATGACACTGGGATTCCATCTCACCCCAGTAAGAATGGTTAGCATGAAGAAATCAACCAACAACCAATGCTGGAGGAGATGTGTGAAAAAAGGAACACTTCTCTACTGCTGGTGGGAGTGTAGACTGGTGCAATCACTTTGGAAAACAATCTGGAGGTTCCTCAAAAAATTAGGACTAGAGGTCCCATTTAACCCAGCCATTCCTCTTCTGGGTGTTTTCCCAGAAGAATTGAAACATACCACAGCAATATATGTGCACCCATGTTCATAGCAGCACAATTTGTCATTGCAAAATTTTGGAAACAACCCAAATGCCCATCAACTGAGGAGTGGATAAGAAAATTGTGGTATTTTTATATAGTGGGGTATTACTCAGCTATAAATTAGCAAAATAAATAAGACCCATATGTGTAAACACCCAAACTGTCTCCCTAGTATAAGAATCTGTAAGAAGAAATCAAATTGAAATGTACAATAGATATTATGAAAGGGAAAAAAACTGCTCAATAGGAAAGAACAACTTGAATGAGGGACAGAAGGAAAGAAGGGAAATTATAAATATATACATAAATTAACTCTTCCTTTCAATAAACAAATAGATATTAGTAATACAATTCTCTTAGCTATCTTATACATATTTATTTCTCTCTCTCTCTCTTTCTTTCTTTTTCTTTCTTTCTTTAAACAAGATCTCACAACATTGCTCAAACTGGCCTCTACCTTTTGATCCTACTCCCTCAGCCTCTCTAAGAGCTGGGATTGTAAGTGTGTGACACATTGCCTGTCCACTGTTTGGTTTGTAATTAAATATATCAATTAAGAGCTAATCTATTCATGTCTCAAGAAATTTTCTTCCAGCAGGACTTACTAATGGCTTCTATGATCCAATTAAAATATACCTAGATGTACTAAAATATAATTTCTTTACATTGAGGAGGAACAGTGTTAAGTGCATTTATTATTTACCACATTCCTGGCACCATTTGAAATCTTTTAACATGCTGTTTCTTTTAATCCTCACTATAACCCTAAGAAATGAGTACTACTATTGTCACAGTTTTATCAGTTGAGGAAAATGAAGCCCAGAGAGAGTGAATAATTTGTATAAAGTCATACATCTAATTAGTAGTGAGCTAGTATTTAAACACAGACAGTCTTCATTAGAAACTTTTGTCCTTAAAATACTCTAAATTGTGAAGAGATTCTTTCCTAAAATCCCCAGGAGAAGGAAGATCTTACTTTTGAAGCAAAAATTCATGATTAGAGTTTTATAGAGTTTGATTTTTTTTTAACCAGAAGAACAAGTTCACTATTTAAACAGTACTAAAACTTGAAAATAAAAATCAAGACTTACTTTCTGGAGTCTGAATTTTAGATCTGGAATATCAACGATATATGAAATATGTAGAGTTTTGCTATATAGTTCATCTTTATTTTATAAGTTCACCAAGGGTCTTATAGAGGTGACTGAGAGAAATAAAGACTTCTATGAGTTGTGCTAATATTTCTGCCATCCAAAAAATACCTCTCAAGGATTCTTTTTCCTTTAGCTATTGTCCCAATTCATTGATCCTCTTTTGGCATGGCATGATCTCAATTCTCTTCTCATTCTCTCAACTCTTTTCTAATATAACAATTCATTTTTAAGGTAGGGTGTGATAGCACACTCCTGTAATCCCAGAACTCTGGAGGCTGAGGTAGGATGATTGCTGCAAGTTTGAGATCAGCCTGGGTACATAGTGAGTTCAAGGCCAACTTGAAAAACATAGTGAGACCATATCAAAACAAAACAAAACAAAACAAACATATGCAAAGCCCTGACTTCAATCCCAGTGTGTTTGTGGGGAGGATAACATCATACTGTAAGTACCTGAAGTGAATAGTTTACCTGAAACTAACTCTTGGTGTTGTACATTCTATAGGCAGATTGGCCTTGAACTTGCAAGTCTTGTCCCTCAGCCTCCCAGAGTGCTGGAATTACAACTGTGTGCCTCCACAATGAACTCAACTTGTATCCATTGTGATAGTTGCATATGGAGTTCTTTCACTGCTCTAAAAATCCTGTGCTCTGAAAACCCACTCCCAAATTCCTAGCAATCTGATCTTTTTACTATCTGTAAAGTTTTGCCTTTTCCAGAATGTCATCTAATTAGTATTAATACAGTATGTAGCCTTTTCAGACTGGTTTCATTTACTTAATGATAAATATGCATTTATGTTTCTTTCATGTCTTCTCATGACTTGATTTTTTAATGTGGTTTATATAAAGAGAGTTTGAAGACAAAAAATTACTTTTAGGAAAAAATTGTATTTGTTTTCAAAGGATTATATAGATATTTAAAATTTTGATTATTGACACCTATACCTTAAATATCTATGATATATAAAATCCACATATAAAATATGGGGTTCTACCATGCTGAGCTGCGATGGCTGGGGCTGCTGGCCATTTCTGAGGCTGACCCTGGGGACGATTCCCAGTGCCCTGCCAGTGGGCAATCATCTTGCTAAGTCCTGGGCTCGAACCTGTAACCCTCCTGCCTCAATCTCCCATAGTCTACTGGGTTTTATTTTATTCTTATTATTTGGCAATACTGGGGATTGAATCTAGGACACTAAAGGACATTTGAGCCAGAGTCAGCCTCAGAAATGACCAGTAGCCCCACACATCGCAGCTCAGCATGGCAGGACCCCATATTTTATATGTGGATTTTACATATCATAGATATTTAAGGTACAGATGTAAACAATCAAAATTTAAAATAAGTATGTGCAGCTGAGAAAAATGTGTATTCTGATGTTGTGGGGTGGAACACTCTGTATACATCTACTAAGTCCATTTGTTCACAGGTTTGGTACAGATCTGTTATTTCTTTGGCAATGTTTTGTTCAGTTGACATATCTCTTTGTGCCAAAGGCATGTTGAGGTTCCCTATTACAATAGTGTTATTAATTATATAGGTTTTCATGTCTGTTAAGATTTGTCTTATGCAGTTTGGTGCTCCAATATTTGGTGCACATATGTTTAGGATTGTTATCTCATCCTCTTGCAGTTTTCCCCTAACAAATATGTAGTGACCTTCTTTATCTCTTTCAATTGTTCTCGGTTTGAAGTTTACATTGTCTGCAAACATAATAGCTACTCCTGCTTTTTTATGGGTTCCTGTTGCATGGAAGATTGTTTTCCATCCTTTGACTTTCAATCTATGGACTTCCTTTTGAGTAAAATGTGGTTCTTGTATATAGCATATCATTGGATTTTGTTTCTTAATTCACTCTGCCAATTTGTTTCTTTTGACTGGTGAGTTGAGGCTATTTACATTTATAGATATAACCTATCTGTGTTGGCTTATCATTGTCATGTTATTTACTTGCTGTTAGTTTCTTACTTTTTCTGCCTGTTTACTTGCTTGCTCTTCTTGAGGGTTCCTTTCTATTGCTGATCTTGAAATTGCATTCATTTTCTTCTCTGTTTAGAATGTCTTTTAGTGATTTTTGTAAAGATGGTTTGGCACTCTTGAAGTTTTTCAGTTGCTCTTTGTTGTGGAAATATTTTATTTCTCCACTAAACTTCAAGGATAGTTTAGCAGATTACATCATTCTTGGTTGGAAGCTGTTTTGTCTTAGGACCTGTAATACTTTGCTCCAAGCTCTTCTTGATTGGATGGCTTGTTTTGAGGAATTTGCCTGGATTCTGATGGGCTTTCCTTTCTAGATGATCTGTTTCTTTTCTCTAGCAGCTTTTAATATCCTGTTCTTTTGCAGTAGATCTGGGATCTTGATTATTATATATCTGGGTGTAGTTTTATTATGCTTATGACTAGTAGAAGTTCTATATGCCTCATTTACCTGTATCTCAGGTTCTGTTTTCATGCTTGGGAAATTTTCTGGTATTATTTCTGTAAATGTTCTTGTTATGTCATTTGTGTCTCCTCCAGCTGTTTTATTGACTTCTATTAGTCTGACATTATTTTTCTTTGCCTCGTGTTTCAGCTGTTGAGTTGATTTTTCCTGAATTCTTATTGATTTTAAGAGATACTTCCTTTCAGGATCACTAGCTGCCGTGCTGTCTTCAAGATCTGAAATTCTATCTTTGGCTTTATTCAAGTGGTTTTGCAAGCTTTCAGGGGAAGTTTTGATTTCCTGGAAATCTGTTTGAGTCTGTTTCATGTATTCTAATTCATTCCTATATTGCTCATGTAATGTTTTCATCTGTTGCCTAAGTTTATCTATTTTTTTATCTGTTTCTTCTCCAGATGTGTGGAGCATTTCTTTCATTATTATTGTCATTTCATTTTTTTGCCTGAGATTATGTCTGATCTGATCTCTTCTGTGGCCAGATGCAGCTGCTTATTTACTTCCACTGCAATCATTTCAGCAATTTCAGGTGTATGTTTATCAAGTTTTCCTGTGTTGGTGTCTCCTGTTTTTGTTTTTGAAACAGTCTCCCTATACAGTTCATGTTTGCCTGCAACTCACTGTGTAACCCATGCTGGCCTGAAACTCACATCAATCCCCCAGCATTCAGGAATTCTGGGATTACAGATGTGCACCACCATGCCTGACCCCTTCTGTAACTCTTATGATTTAATTCTTCATTAAACTTTTTTTGAAAAATAAATTTAAAAAATATGGGGTTCTCTTCGTTTGCTGTTTTGGGACAGGGTCTCACTGTGTAGTTGAGGCCGGCCTTGAAATTATTGTGTAGCCAAGTCTGGCCTTGTACTCATGATGATCTTGCTGTCCTGCCTTGGTCTCCTGTGCTCTCGGATTTTTTAAAATGGTAATTTAAGGCAGAATCTCCTGCCTTTACATCCTGAGTGCTGAATTAAAGGGGTGTGCCACCACACCCAGCCATTGTAGCTGTTTTTTGTTTTGATTTGTTTTTTGTACTGGAGATCTGGGATCTTGATTATTATATGTCTGGGTGTGGTTTTATTATGCTTATGACTAGTAGGAGTTCTATATGCCTCATTTAACTGTATTCAGTTTCTGTTTCCATGCTTGAGAAATTTTCTGGTATTATTTCTGCAAATATTCTTGTTACGTCATTTGTGTCTCCCTTGCTGTTTCATTAACTCCTATTAGTCTGACATTATTTTTCTTTGCCTAATCTTGCAGCTGTTGAATTGAGCCAGAGAGACCAGGTTACCATGGAAGGAAACTGCTCATATCCCTGTAATTTTTTCCCATTTCTCTGAATGGAAGGAAAAGACCAAGTGATTCTGTATAACCTGGATGCCTTTGGCCTTTTCAATTCATCTAATATTTTCCCTCCTGCACACTCCTCTATGGGGTTAATAATATCCCTTAGTTATTGCAGGCTGATCAGGTTGATGATTTCTTGAATGAGTGTTTGGTGAAGGCTAAATAAAAAGAGACAAATGGGGAATGATTTCAGGCCTCCAGGAGAATCAAAATGCTCTTACAAAATTCTTAATTCTCTCAGCGCTAAGATCAAGAGCTTCTCTTTGTTGCCCATATTTATTTGGTTATCAGAATAAGGGAAGGGGGTACTCAAGAAGGGCAGAACCACTCAAGGACTTCTCTAAGTAAAGGTATTAAGTTAATCCACTGAAGAATGAGATTCCTGAGGCTATAGTCTTTATCTAGTTGAGATCTAAGCTAAGTGTCCTTGGCTGTGATCTTGTCTCATCCTTTGAGGCTTTCTGGCTTTATCTACCACTACAAATTTTAGTAGAGATTATTGGATCATAAAGGTTCACTTACTATGAGTACATCATTTCCAGAAAAGGAGCCTAGGCCTTGGACAGATTCACAAGTGAACATGAAAAGCCAATTAAGTAGGACTTAATTTAAGTCCTACTCAGGTCTGCTTCACAGTGGTCTCCATCACTCCTCTGCAGATATTTATGCTTTTTAATCCTCAAACATGCCAATATGGTTACATCTTGGGACCTTTTGTACCACCCATGCCCTCTATTTGAAGCAATCCCCCCATATCCATCTGATTTTCTTAGTTATTTGCAAGAGATCTTTGCATAGCCTAAGGTCAAAAGATGAAGTTTTCCTGTTTTCTCTGAGAGAATTTTATGGAGAAAACTATGAGTTTCTAAAAATAAGCCAGTTTCTCAAAAATTTTCCAGTTATCTCACAATAACAAAATTACATTTCAGGGACATAGTAGTCCTCTGCCTCAGGCCAGAAGAGAACAAAATAATCCAACCAAATATATCACATATCAATTAACTGACACAAGTAAAAATAAATTATATTGCTCCTATTTCCATGGTGGTAGGGTTTCTTGGACCAAGAAGTTTGATGAGTTATCTGGGTGTCCAGGTCTCCTGACTGTACCTCCTGCCACCCCTGCTGGAAAGGGCCTTGAACTCAGGAAGCCTTGGGGAGCAGGCAGGTAGCCTGACACCCCTGTCTCTGCCTACCACCATCACCTCAGGAATGAACCTGAATCCCCAGAAACCTACAGAGATTTCAAAATGATAAAAGAGAAAGCAAAATACAATCTTAGCCAAACACCCCACCCAGAACAATTCCAGGGAACATCAATATGAAAGAACATGGAAGTCATAAACCTGAAATTTCTGAAATGATAGCAACTGAAGTAAAGAACCAACTACATCAGTTTATAGAGGAAATCAGATCAGAAATAATTGCTCAGGTGAAAAAGGAATGACAAACATAATGAAATAATTGCTTGGCATATCAAAAGAAGACAGATAAAAAGTTAGAAGAGCACAGAAAAATTATGGAAACCTTGAATGAACAGTATAGGAAAGAATTAGAATGCATGACACAGATTCAAAGAGACATTCAGGAAATTAAAAACAGTGAAAGCTGGAAGAGCCACTTGAATGAAACAGAAGATACACTCACAAACCTTGAAGACAGTGTTGCAGCTAGTGATTGTGAAGGAAGAGATCTCTTGAAAATAGAAAAGGAACAGCAAATAACAATTCAACAGCTGCAAGATGAGGCAAAGATAAATGATATAAGGCTGGTAGGTGTTAATGAAAGAGCAGGAGACAACATGAATGACATAAAAAGATTATTTGTGGCAGTAGTAGCAGAAAATTTCCCAAATATGGGACAAGAACCTCATATACACATAAGTGAGGCATATAGAACACCAATTAGCCGTAAGTAAGATAAATCTATACCCAGACATATAATAATCAAGATCCCGGAGATTCAGCAAAAGAACAGAATATTAAAAGCTATTGGAGAAAAGAAACATACCTATGAAGGAAAGCCCATTAGAATCATGGCAGATTTCTCAATATAAACTATCAAGTCAAGAAGAGCTCGGAGTGAAGTATTTCAGGTCCTAAAAGAAAACAACTTTCAACCAAGATTACTGTACCTTGCAAAGGTATGTTTCAAAATTGATGGCGATGGGTTGAGATGCCTGCACTCTGGGGCATGACCAGGGGCATGCCTGGGGCCATGCACCCACCGAGCCTTTGATGCAGTTGCTGGGGACAGTCTGCCTACATGGGGAGGTGGCTTCCACCCAGGCCCAGCTGCTGCAGAGTCTGAGCCATGGGAGAGCATGCCCTGCACCCAGGAGCATCCCCAGCTTGGGGCCCGAGACACAAGCCTCTGCCCTTCCAACTTTCTCCGGTGATTGGGGTGAGCCTCTCTGCTGGTGGGCTTATCTGGGAAGTTGTGCTTCAGGTTCCTGTGGGAAGACATGCCCAAAATTGGGAGCAATGTGACTCTCAGCCTCCCACCTCACCCAGGGAAGCAGGCTTACTGAAGCTGAGCCAAGAGAGGACCATGCGAGGGACACAAGCCAAATGCTTGACTTCACCCAGTCCAGTCCACAGTGCAAAGAGTATAACCCAGGTGGAGGAGAAGGCAGATTTTGTGATTATTCCCTCAGAAGGAATAGAGAGCAGAAAAGAGTAGACAGGCTGTCCATTATCCAGAGACTAGAGGCCAGGGAGCCCTGGAGCCTACCTAGAGACCTCATGGGAAGAACAGCTGTTGGAACAATAAGAACACTTAGAAAAAGAAATGGAGCAAGCAAAGAAAATGGTATTGGGACTACAGGCCTTGCTGCGCAATGGATCCTCACCTGAAGATGAACAGGACAGGTCTCTGGTCTTCTGTGAACCAGGAGTCAATCCTGAGGGGCAGCTTATCATAATCCAAAGTTGTCTGGATCAGAGTATGGAGGAAAATCAAGACCTAAAGAAAGAACTGCTGAAATGTAAACAAGAAGCCAGAATTTATAGAAGATAAAGGATGTCTTGCAGCAGAGATTGATGTCTGTTCTTCAGCTCAAACAAGAACTACTGAGAGAGACAATGGACAAAGATGAGCTTCACAACCAGAATGTGGATCTGCAGAAGAAGCTAGATGAAAGGAACAAGCTCCTGGGAGAATATAAAAAAAGCTGGGGCAGAAGGATTGCGTCCTTCAGCAGCAGCAAGCCAATTTGGAAGAAACACTTTAAAAACTCTCAGATGCCAGTTACCAGCAGGTGGATCTAGCATGGGAGCTAGAACACAAAGATGTTCTTTTGGCTCACTGAAAAGAGAGGCAGATGATATGACCAACTACAGCAGTTACAACTCTCAAAGCAATGGCTTTTTCATTACAACAGCAGAGAAAGGAGCTGCTTCCAGCACTCACAGAGGGAACAGTGACCTGCAGCTTGTCTGAGATGCTTTGCGCAGCCTTTGCAATAGCTTTGGTTGCCATGACCCTCAACACCACACCATCAACAGCTTGGAGGAGGTCATCTCCAGCCTCATGGAACACCTGCACATCATGGACACACAAAAGAAACAGGAAAGAAAGTTTTTTGGCTACCTTGTTCAAAATTGCCTCACTTGCAGAGGTCTCCGACTGTCAGCAGCGCCTGCACTAAAGTGCTCTTTTTCACCGACTGGTGACTTACACCCTTCAAGGTTAATATACTAAAGATGGAAATAGTTTCACTGGGTGTGGTGGTGCATGCCTGTAATCCCAGGACTCCAGAGATTGAGACAGGAGGATCGCAGCAAATCTGAGGCCACCCTGGGCTACGTAGTTGGGGGAGGTGTCTTTGAAGGATTTTAAAGTAGCTATTGATCAGGAAGGAAATCATCGGTATCACTTTGAAGTGTTGGGTCTTGAGTTTGGCACTGTCAAAGAGGAGGTTTTCCATGATAATGAAGCCATCCCTGGATGGGAAGGAAAAACTGTAGCCTGGGAGGAAGAAGACCATGGAGAGAATTAACCCTGAGGACTGTAATCTGGTTACTTGCTGGCTGCCTCACTCAGGAAAGGTGTCTAAAACCGGAGTATACTAAGTTTCTAATTTGTGCTGCCAGTATCAAAGTTTCTCCCAGTGTGAAGGTCACAGGCCAGTCCTGTTTCTGTGCCTTGTATATCAGGTACTTCAAACCCCTATCCTAACATAGACCATGATTTATCTGGAATTCCCTGTCCGTGGGAATGGTGTTTTATTCCACGCTGAGCAGAACAAACCAAAGGCCTTAACCAGGATAGACGATCCTGCTCCTGTGGGGGCATGACTGCTATTATCTGGAACTTGGGAATGGATGCATCACTCCTGTATATTACAGTATTAATTTAATTGGCCTCAATGGTTGCACCATTCAGCGTCCCAGCATTTGTACTCACAGACAAGGCAAAGGTACCACCTTTTCTGCTTCTTTGCAGATACTGAAAACTACAAACAACTTATGAGGTGGTACCAAAGATGAAAGCTACTCCTCAATAATGTTTTGCACCGGACATGGATGGTGCTGAAGAGTTGATTGGATGGAAAAAGGGTTGCCTTTATCATGCTATACTATGCTAAAACCATAAGACTTGGGCCACTTCTGGTCTTAACCGATTCTGCAGCTTGTCCTTTAGTCCACATAAAGCATATTTCATGTACTACTAGGTTTCTCTGGGACTCTTTAATATTAAGGCCATTTATTTTTATTTGAACTGATGACCTTTGTGTTTGAAAGGAGTTAGGAGTGAAATGCTCCTTAAAAATCAAGGTGGGTGTGGAAAGGTGCTGCTACCATATCTTCTTGACTTTGTCCCATGACTTTCTTTAACTCATGGTATCTCCTTTGCAGTTAAAAGGAGGCAGACCATTAATTTCAGTGTTTCTTTGTGATTTATGTGTTCTGAGCAGGAATTACTGATCTGTTCTTCATTTTAAGATTAGAGTTACTTTCTACTCCATGTTTAGTCAAGGTGAATGTTTTAGGGCGCAAAAGAAACCATGGGGCATGGAGCATGAGTTGTGAATGGCAGGGTTGATCCAGGGTGAAGAAATCTAGAATCATTTCTCACGTACCAATCATTTCTCATTTCTCTATACTGAAGTGTGCCTCAGTATAGAGGCTAAAAGTGTTCAACTTCCAGAGATTCCTTAATAATCTGGGTTTTCTCATTCATCCGCCCAGCATTACCCACTGATCAGCCATTTCATATATGTACGTTCCCTAAAGCAGCCTGTGACTGCCAAGGTACCTTGCCAAACAGAAGAGTGGACAGATCAGTCTTGGGTTCTTGACCTGTCTGACTTAGTTCATCTCCCCTCTTCAGACACTTGAAGAGACTACTCTTTGGAACTGAGATAACATCTTATTGTTTTGTATGGACATGTCTTTTAAAAGCAGTTCACTGTGGCTGCGCCGCAGTGGGCCCCATGGCTTCTCCGCTGTGGGCCCCGCGGCTGCTCTGCTGTGGGCCCCATGGCTGCTCCGCTGCTGCTCTGCAGTGGGCCTGGTGGCTGCTCCGCTGAGGGCCCTGCTCAGGGCACCTCATGGACTGGACTCGCCCCCACCCATAGCATGATGACAGGGTGGAGCCGGGTGGTCCGCTGTGAGCATATGTGCTTTCCCACCTCCAACCATGGCAGTCTGTATACACCCATGTATGTTATAGTATAGTCTGAGGCAGCTATATCTCTTCCCAAGGCGAGAGTCCAAGGATATAGATAAACCCAGGAGTACAGTTATTATCACAGGGAAGATGAATGATTGAGTGGTAGGGCAACGGAGATGAGGGAGGAGAAAAACTGAATGATCAAATGGGCCATCATTTGTGTAACTGAGTAACAAAGGTGAAAGTAACATTATGTAGGACAGCATCCAGAGCTAATTCCCTTCTATGTTCTCTATAATTCTGTATTTCCTCAATTGTTTTTGTATTAACAGAAGTGAAGATAACTTTATATTATACAACATCCAGTGCAAATTCCCTACTATCTTCTCTATAATTTGGTATTTCCTTTAATGTATTTGTGTTAACTAATGTGAAGATAACTATGTAATACAACATCCAGTGCTAATTCCCTACTATATTCTGTATAACTTTGTATTTTCTGTATTGTTTATGGCTTTTCTGGTTCATGTGTCTCCATTCTTTTGTCTTTAAAATAAAATTAAAAAAATATAAAAGCAGTTCATGTTTGGAGAATTCTTTCATACTCACTTGCTTTTCATCTGAGAAGCATGTCTATTTTTATAACTCAAGCATGAGTCCTATATACTTTCACATTCTCTATACTGTGTTCATTTTCTAGAGAATCCAGTAGCTTTTATACAGTCTCTTACCACCTCTTGTGGTTTCAGAACAAGCTTTATTGTATTAGAAGTATACTAATGATTACTAATTTCTGTCCAATTCTACCTGCTATTTCAGTTGAGGGGATATTTTTATGTAATGCAGTTGATAGCTCTTCAAGTAGACAGAGGAGTTCAAAAGATACCTGATTTTTTCATGTAAGTTGAACTGGTCTTCTACCAAAGAATGATTTTTCATCAGAAATAGCTGGAAAAATTTGCAAAAGTCAGCTAGAAACAAGAATAATACGTTATGAAAGCAAATGAAAGAAAACAATGATTTTTTTCCCCAAGAAATACAGAGAAAAACTCTTTATGTCACCAATTTCTGTGTTGCATGAATTTTAGTGTTTTGCTAGACAAGAGCATGAGGGTTATCAGACTAAAATTTGTTATTGTACTCCCATAAAATTTTTATTGAATGTCTGTCTCTTAAATCAGTTACTCATCAGTTTTCTTTGTGAACAGTCTGACCATTATGTATAATTTATCTTTTCAGAGAATATTAAATCATAAAAATTTAAAAAAGCAAAACTGATGGAGATATAAGAAACTTCCATGACAAAGACCAACTAAAGAAAGTCATGATCACCAAACCAGTCCTACAAAGAGTACTGAAAAATATTCTACAAAGAGAAAAAAGACCACAGTCTCAACACCAACAATAGAAAAGAACCACCAAGCAAGGTAAGCAATTAAACAAAGGGGAAAAGTACAGAACCAATAGTGGAAAATAACATGAGAAGGATAAATCAATACATATCAGTAACAACCATTAATGTAAATGGCCTCAATTCACCAATCAAAAGAAACAGACTAGCAAAGTGGATCAAGAAACAAAATCCAACAATATGCTGTATACAAGAAACACATTTAACTCAAAAGAAAATCCATAGACTGAAAATCAACGGGTGGAAAACAATGCTCCATGAGACAGAAACCCAGAAAAAAGCAGGAGTATCTATTCCTTGCAGACAAGGTGAACTTTAAACCAACAATGATCAAAAGACATAAAGAAGGTCACTATAAGGGAAAAATGCAAGAGAAAGAGATGACAATCATAAATATATGTGGACCAAATGTAGGAGCACCCAATTATAGAAGGCAAATTTTATTAGACATGAAAAACCTAATAAGTAATAACACAATTGTAATGGGATTTTGACACCCCATTGTCAAAAGAGATAGATCAACTAGACAAAAAGTAAGCAAAGAAATAACAGAACTAAACCAAATGTGTGAACAAATGAACTTAGTAGACCTTTACAGAGTATTCCACCCAACAACATTAGAACATACATTCTCAGCTGTGGGTGGTACATTCTCTAAAATAGACCACATGCTAGCATACAGAAAGTGCTTAAGTAAATGTAAAGGAATTGGAATTATCAAATGCATATTATCGGGCCATAGTGCAATGAAACTGGAAATAAATGATAAAGGAAATTGCAAAAATTCCATAAGCACATGGAAATTTAATAACACCCTCCTAAACAACCAACGGGTCACAGAAGAAATTAAAGTAGATATTAAACACTATTTATAATCAAACAAAAAAGCAGATACAAACTACTGGAAAGAGTGGGACATAATAAAAGTAGTCCTCAGAGGGAAATTTATAGCAGTGGATTCTCACCTCAGGAAAACAGAACAAACACAAATAAACAACCTTATATTATACCTCAAACTTCTAGAAAAAGAAGAGCAAGTTTATTCCAAAGCCCAAAGAAGGGGGGAAACTATAAAGATCAGAGCAGAAATTAACACAACTGAAACTAAAAAAAAAATACAAAGAATTAATGAATCAAAGAGTTTGTTCTTTGAAAAAATATACAAACTGATAAACCCCTAGCCAACCTTATCAAAAAAGGAAAGAAAAAACTCAAATCCATGCAGTAAGGAACAATAAGGTGTGAAATCACTACAGATCCTATAGAAATTCAGAAGGTCATCCATACCTACTTTGAAAATATTTACTGTCATAGGATGGGAAACACAGAAGAAATGGACAGATTCAGAAATACATATGAATTACCAATGTTGAATCAAGAAGATATAAAAATTTCAAATAACCTAATATTCAGCTGATGAAATTGAAACTGTAACAAAAAACTTACCACAAAAAAAAAATGCCCAGATCCTGATGGATTCACAGCTGAATTCCACAAGAGTTTAGAGATTTAATACAAATTATTCTCAAACTCCTTAAAGAAACAGAAAGGGAAGCAATTTTCTCAAACTCATTCCTGGAGGCAAGTATTACCGATACCAAAACCCGAAAAAGAACTAACCAAAAAAGAGAATTATAGGCCAATCTCCCTAATGAACATAGATGTAAAAATTTTCAAGAAAATAGTAGCTAATAGAATGGAGCTAATCATCAAAGAGATAGTACACTATGACCAAGTGGGATTCATATGAGGAAATGTAGGGATGGTTCAACATACACAAATCTATGAATGTAATACACCATATCAACAGAGTCAGAGAGAAGAATAACATGACCATCTCAATAGATGCAGAAAAAACCTTTCATAAAGTCCAGCACTTATTCATCATAAAACCCTACAGAAAACTGGCATAGTTAAACTTTACCTCAACTTGATAAAAGCCATCTATGACAAACTAAGAGCCAGCATCATACTAAATGGACAAAAACTGAAAGCTTTCACTTTAAAATCAGTAACAAGACAAAGACGTCCTCTATCACCACTCCTATTCAACATAGTTGTGAAAACACTAGCCAGAACAATTAGACAAGAGAGAGAAATAAAAGGAATAAACATATGAAAGTAAGAAGTGAAATTATCTTTATTTGTGGATGACATGATAATGTACATGGAAGACCCCAAAAACTCCACCAAAAGACTCTTAGAATTAATCAACAAACTTAGCATAACTGGATACAAAGTCAGTACTCAAAAATCAGTAGCATTCCCATACACAAACAACAAACATACTGAGAGAAATAAGGGAAACCAAACCTTTCACAACAGCATCCAAAAAATTGGAATACTTAGGAATCAGTTTAACAAAAGAAGTAAAAGATCCATACAGTGAAAATTACAGTACTCTGAAAAAAGAGATTGAAGAGGATTTCGGTTATTGTTGATACATTGTGTCAACTTGAGGAGTCCAGAAAGAGGCCGCTTGCCGCCATTCCTCCCTTTTGCTCTGGTTGTTTTTGCTGTGCTCTGCCTCCATGAACGTTTGCCCTCTGCCACGTGCCACTCTGCCTCAGAACCAGCCAAGTATGGACTGAAACCTCCACAAACTGTAAGCTAAATAAACTTTTCCTTCCTTCATTTTGGGTTTTGGGTATTTTGTCTCAGTAACGAGAGAAAAGTAACTAAGACAATTTCAGAAAATGGAAAGACATTCCTTGCTCATGGATACGAAGAACCAACATCATGAAAATAGCCATACTCCCAAAATTGTTATACAAATTCAAAGCAATTCTGATGAAAAGGTAGTATACCTCACAGACCTAGAAATAAAGTATTTCTAAAATTCATCTGAAATCAGAAGAGACCCAGAATAGCAAAAGCAATCCTTGGAAACAAAGGGAAGGCAGGAGGTATCACAATCCCCAATTTTAAGTTATACTACAAAGCTACTGTGATAAAATAAGCATGGTATTAGCAACAACAACAACAAAAAACAGACTTGATGATCAGTGTAACTAACTAGAAGATGCAGACACAACCACAAAGACACTCAGCCACATTATCCTTGACAAAGGGCCAAACATGTTCACTAGAAGAAAGATAGCCTCTTCAATAAATAGTGCTCAAAAAATTGGCTTTCACATGCCAAATACTAAAACTAGACCCAAGTCTATCACCATGCAGCAAAATAAAGTCAAAATGGCCAAAAGATCTAAATATTAAAACAGAAACACTAAATATATTGGAAGAGAAAGTAGGTGGAAGTCTTGAAGACATAGGGGTAGATATAGAGTTCATGAACAAGATCCAAACTGCACAGGAAATACTTCAAAGAATCAACGACTGGGATCTCCTCTTATTGAAAAGCTTCACATATCAAAAGAAATCAACAGGGTGTATGGTGAAGCTCTGCATCATTTCCAATGTTTTTTTATTACTTGTTACAGTCTTTGATTATTTGATCAATCTTGGATTCTTACATCTGAAGAACTGAGCAACTTTGTTGAAGATAACAGCAACCATTGTTAATTCCTATCATTTTGTTTTGAGGTCATGTATTGTCTTTGTGTTGTTTTGATTTTTGTCTTCATTGTTGTTTTGTTAGTTTTTGTGTCTTTAAAAATAAAAAAATGAATAAAATAAAACAAAATAGCCCCAGTAGGAAACTTATTTCTATTATCCTATCCTTTTGATAAACATTTCCAGCATTAGAGGCAAATTTGATCTTTGAAATGTGATGTCCACTGTTTTTCTGTTTCTGTTTTGGTAGCTATAAACAGTTGTTTAAGGATGTCCTTATCTAAATTCCTGCCAATAAGAACCAATCAATTTGTTCTCTCAGTGTCATCTATCCAGCTCACTGGAGTTTCTTCCAGGTCATAGAGTTCATGGACACCTTGGACAATCACTTGTGGTTTGTCTGTGATTGACACCAGCCCCTTTAGCCATATGAGTTCCATGCAGTGATCAGCATTGTTTCTCAAATATTTCTCCCACAAGAGATTCTGAGTAAATACATTTAGACTTTCTTCCTTTATACTTCCAGTTACTTCAGATGTGATTGTAACAATACCCTCATCAAGTGAAGTTGTGCTTTGGGCATATGTTGAAAATTTTCCTGTGAACTTATCCAGAGAGACTATCAAAGGCATGAATATCTAATATGTTAGTGAGATCAACTCTGGATATTTGTGTTTCTAAAATTTTTCTCAGTGCATTTGTTGATTTGTTCTTGCTTTATTTAACTCCTCATCTGAAACCAAGTCTGTTTTATTGATGAGGATGACATCTGCTAAAGCAACTTGTCTAGCAGCTTCATTGGTGAGGCCATCAGATTATTTCCTGCTAAATGTTTTAATCCATATTTTGAATCTTCAACAGTTATGATACCATCAAGATAGGTATCATTCCCTAGTCCAACATCAACCCAAAATGTAGAAGCCATAGCACCAGGATCTGCTAACACAGTAGTATCTAACAGTATGTAATCAAATTTCCCTTTCTTCTGCATCAAATTATCAGTAGCCCTAAGGCCACTATCTTTCACTGAACAGCAAAGGCCACCATTTCCAAGTTCCAACCACTCTTCATAGAGCCCTTCATCTTGACTCACAGATAAGGATTTCTCTACTGCACTTTCATCACCAAGTTCATTTAAAATAACTGTTATTATCTTACTACATCACCCTGTTAAAATATAGTTCAGTAGTGTTGTCTTCCCAACACCTAAATACCTGTTGATAATTCTGACAGAAATCTTGGTGCTGGGGCCACACTTTCCCTCTTTCTCTCTTTGCTTCATCTCAGTGGGAACCAATTCAGGACAATCCTCCTTGGCTGGTTCCTCTTCCTCATCTCCAGTTACAGTAGCCAGTAACATACTGGTCTAAAGCATATCTCATCCTCAGCACAAGACCTGGGACCAAAACATTCAAACCCAATTTCACAAATTGACTATTCCACTGTGAAAGAGAGAATTCAATCATATTTCCACATATGATAATTTCCTTACATGTTAGTGACCAAGAATCATCTGTATTGCTATCAGTTATCTAAAACAACAGAGCTCAGAGGCAATGGAAGGGACAGAGATCTGGTAGAATTAGGGAACCCAGATCTGGCACTGATGAAGTATGCCAGTTTTCTCATTGATGACACCCAGGAATCATTCTGCACACATTTGTTTACACTGCCAAGTTTAATTACTTATTTCACAGATAATGAAGAGGAAGCCCTGATGAAGACAGCAGTCATTATAAAGACTTCACAGAGAAGAGCAACAGTATCTAAAGCTCAGGGTTCTACTTTTACAGGACAGTGCTTCTAAATCTGTCTCCTGTTCTCTTATCATCATCCTTTATTTCTGTGTAGAAAATGACCTGTCCATTGATCCATTGTTTTTGAATTCCTAATAGCATCCATTAGCCAATCTCCTTGAGACTGTAGGGTTGGGGAGAGAGTCTAATTTAGTAATTTCTCCACATAGCTAACTTTAGCCCTGTCATTTTATTTGCCAAATTCCAAATAAACCAAGAGTCTAATTTAGTAATTTCTCCACATAGCTAACTTCAGCCCTGTCATTTTATTTGCCAAATTCCAAATAAACCAAGTCTCATGTAGTTTCTGCAGTGTGTATACAAATTGCTAACCATAGATTAATCTGAGGTTTGTGATTATACAATAAAATCCATTTTTAATCCTAGACTAAAAGGAGGTAATGTGAAGTATCTTTTTGTGCCTTTCTGGTTTCTCGTAAGAGTTAAATAGAATAAAAACCAGCAGAAGCCTCCCATACTAGTTTCCAGGGCTCTGCTATTTCTTACTGAAGCTAAGCAGACTGTCAGTCACTCCCAGTCCAATGTCCACTTTAAAATCGCCTTCTTTATATAATACTCTGCCAAGAAGATATTCTTCATAGGGCAGCAGATGTAAGATATAAAAAGAGGTTTTGGCGCATACTTTGGGTTGATAAATGCTTCCAGTCAAGAATGGTGAGTTTGGAATAAGGATAGGAAAGGAAGAAGTAAAATTATCATTATTCACAGATGACATGGTACTCTACATAGAAGATCCCCCAAACCCCAACAAAAGGCTTATAGGTTTAACAACCAAATTCAGTAGCATAGCTGGATACAGGTCAATGCTCAAAAATCAATAGAATTTCTATGTACAAACAACAAACACACTGAGAGAGAAATTAGGGAAACCACATCTTTCACAATAGCATCTAAAAAGATGAAGAACTTAGGAATCAACCTAACAAAAGAAGTAAAAGATCTATATAGTGAAAAGTACAGTACTCTGCAAAAAGAGATCAAAGAGGATATCAGAAAATGGAAAGATATTCCTTGCTCCTGGATAGGAAGAACCAGCATTATGAAAA
The DNA here is from genome assembly GCA_004027595.1 of Dinomys branickii. Classification (NCBI taxonomy): domain Eukaryota; kingdom Metazoa; phylum Chordata; class Mammalia; order Rodentia; family Dinomyidae; genus Dinomys; species Dinomys branickii. Next base: position 48,452 of record PVLD010011333.1, read on the forward strand.
TGGCCATACTCCCAAAATTATTGTACAGATTCAATGAAATCCCAATTAAAATACCATTAGTATACCTCTCAGATCTAGAGAAAACATTTCTAAAATTCATCTCTAACCAGAAGAGGCCTAAAATAGCAAAAGCAATCCTGGGCAATTAAAACAAGGCAGGAAGTATCACAATTCCTGACTTGAAATTATACTATAAAGCTACTGTGATAAAATCAGCATAGTACTGGGAAGAAAATAGGCCTGAAGATCAATGGAACAGATTAAAAGATGCAGACACAGCTACAAACACACTCAGCCACCTTATCTTTGACAGAGGCCAAACATGTTCACTGGAAGAAAAATAGCCTCTTTAATGAATGGTGCTAGAAAAACTGGCTTTCCATATGCGAAAGACTAAAACTAGACCTATGTATTTCACCATGCACTATGCTAAAGTCAAAATGGATCAAAGATCTAAATATTAAAACAGAAACACTAAATCTATTGGAAGAGAAAGTAGGTAAAAATCTTGAAGACATAAGAGTAGGCAGAGAGTTCATGAACAAAAACCAAACTGCACTGGAAATACTTCAAAGAATCAACAACTAGGATCTCTTATGAAAAGTTTTGCACATCAAAAGAAATCACCAATACAGTAAAAAGAAAACCCATGCATTGGGAAAATATTTAGCCAACTGGCCCTCAGACAAAGGATTCTATCTAGAACATATAAAGAATTAAAAACACTCAGGCCCCCAAAGTGCAAAGACCCAATCTAAAAATGGGCATTTGAGATGAATACACACTTCTCAGATGAAGAAATGATAGTGGCAAACAAATACATGAAAAAATGTTCAACATCATTAGTCATTTGAGAAATGCAAATTAAACCAACACTAAGTTTCCATATCACCCCACAAAGAATGGCTATCATCAAGAAATCAACCAATAACAAATGGTGGAGAGGCTGTGGGAAAAAAGGAACCCTACTCCACTGCTGGTGCTAGTGTAGATTGGTGAAACCACTGTGGAAATCAGTGTGGAGATTCCTCATAAAATTAGGATTAGAAGTACCACTTAACCCAGGTATTCCCCTTCTGGGTATTTTCCCAGAAGAATTAAAAACATCATACCACAGTGATATATGTGCACCCATGTTAATAGCAGAACAATTTGTTATGGCTAAATCTTGAAAACAACCCAAATGTCCATAAGCTGAGGAATGGATAAAAAAGATGTGGTATTTTTATAAAATGGAGTGTTACTCAGCTATAAAAAAATATAAACTCGGGGCTTTTGTAGGTAAATGGTGTCAACTAAAGACTTTACTCATAAATGAAATAAATCAGACCCACGTGCATCAACATCATATTGTCTCCCTGATGTAGGAACCTGAAAGAACAAGTAAAACTCAAAATGTACAATAGATGATATGAAAAGGAATGAAATTGCTCAAAGGAAGGAACAACTAGGATGAGGGAAAGAAGAAAAAAGAAGGAAGCAAAGCAAAAATATATATATATATATATGGCTGGGATAACTGTACTGCTGATGTCTGATGGTATATTGAATGGAACAGTTAATGCTTAAAAATTTTTTATTCTGACCAAATTTGCATGCCTGTATCTGATAATCTGAGCAACTGATTTGAAGACAACAATAAGCAATGGAACATCCATTGGTGAATTTTGTCTAGTAAAACTCTGTATTATCTCTAATGTTTTATCTAATAATTATTTTCTTATTCTTTTTAATGGTTTAAACAATCTTCCATTCTTACATCTGGTAATCTAAGCAATGTAGTTGAAGATAACAATATGTAATATAACAAGAACTATTAATTCCTATCATTTTGTTTTGAAACCCTGTATCATTTTTCATGTGCTTGCTTTATTTTGTTTATGTTTGTGATGTTGGTATGCTGATATTGTTCTTTTTTTTTCTTTTGCTACTCTGTTTAAGAAAGAAAAGAATGGTGAATTTGTTTTTGTTTTTGCCTGGGATAATGGCACAGACCTGTAATCCCAGTACTCTAGGAGGCTGAAGCAGGAGATAATCACAAATACAAGCCCAACCTAGGCAACTTAGCAACTTAGCAAGACCCCATCTCAAAATTAAAATTTTAATAAAAGATCTTGAGGTATAGCTCAGTACAAAAGTCCTGGGTTCAATCTCCAACACCAAAAAAAGTAGGTTGTTGCCATATCTTGACTAGATGAAAAACACTGCAGTGTACATAGAAATACAGCTATCTCCATGAACTGCACTATGATTTTATTTCTTTTGAATGTTTATCCACAAGGAGGATTTCTAGGTCAATGTTACATAGTATTTTCTAATGTTCTGAGTGCAATGGCAAGTATAAACACCAAAATGACACCCAGGATTTGGAGACAGATTTATTTTACATTGATGGGCACTGATTTGGGGTCATTTCCAAAATATCAGGCCCTGGAGGCTCAGGGAGGGAGATTTTTATGGGATTGCAAAGGGGAAGTACAGAGGTAGAGAACTTGACCGTCTTTGATTGGTTCTTACAAAATGCATTATAGTGACCAGCTATGCATCACAGTAACCAGCTGTTTCTAAAGAACAGAAGCAACCTGGGCAACTAAGAAACTGAAGTATACTGGCTGGGTCAGGGGGCATTTTCTGTTACATGAGGAGCCTCTACATTGTTTTTTATAATGTCTATATTAATTTACATTGCTGAACAGCATAGTGTTTGCTGGTTCCAGGGCTCTTTCTGATCCACTCAAAGAATTAGCCAGGACAGTTTTGATGAACAGGTAAATACAACTTTTATTTAAAGTGAAGAAAGAAAAAGAAAAATTGAAAAAGAAAAAAAGAAAGTGAAGAAATGAGAACAAGAAAAGATGTCTTTGCAAGCCAATGGGCCACACAGCTGGGCAGAAAAGCATAGTGGCAGCAAAGTCAGTGGCCACTGTATTTTGTACTCTCAGGTTCCTTTTTCTGCTCTTGCATCCTGGTCATGACTGAGAGATCACATACTCTTGTTCAACCTCAGTTCTAGATTAGGCTACATCCTGCTTCTAACCTCTGTTCAGCAGTTGGTAGTTTCACAGGTTACATCCTAAGCTCTGCCCTAAGCTCCTGCCTCATTTACATTGCAACAACAGTTTCTTTTTCTCCACATTCTTGCAAATAGATTTGTTAATTTCACATTCTTGATAATACCCTTTGTAAGAGGAAATTTCTCATTGTGATTTTTATCAACAGATGAATGGTTAAAGAAAATACAGTGGCTGTGGATGTAGCTTAGAAGTAGAACACAGGCTTAGCATTTGCAAAGCCTTGTTTTCAATCCTTGGCACACAACAAAGGAGGAAGGAAAGAAGGAGGAAGGAAGGAATGAATGAAGGAGGGAAGGAAGGAAGAAAAGAAGAAAGAAAGGAAGGAAAGAAGGGAGGGAAGAAGGGGGGAAGGAAGGGGCATATGTGTACAAGGGGATACTATATAGGTGTTTTTTTTTTAAAAAGGAAAGTCTGTCATTTGCAACACCAGAATAAATCAAGAACACATGCTAAGATTAAGCTAGGTACAGAAAGACAAATACTGAATAATGTCACACATATAGAATATTGAAAACATAAACTCACAGAAGTGGAGAGAATAGAATAATGGTTACCTGGGTAAGAGTGAGGATAGGAGGTGAGAGGTGGAAAGAAAGTCAGAAAACAGGCTTTGTCTTCATGTGCACTGGGACAAGATGCAGGGAGAATTGGGATGGATTTCCCAGCATTTGCTACAACTGAGCAAGGTGCAGCTGCCTATGGGTGTATGAAATGTACAATCCCCAAAATGTACAATCACTAGTGAAGAGCCAAAGACATCAGTCTCCCATAGTACAAGATACTTGGATTTATTCACATTTGCAAATAAATGGTGAGGTCTTCTTGTACTGCCCTAAGGGAAAGGATATGTGGTCCTTTTGTTTTTCCATCTGTTTATAAATGAAAGGGCAAAAGTGGATAGTGTATCCACAGTTGGCAAAGTTCTAGGACTGAATCAGCTGAACTAAGGAAAAGAAACATGAGATCAACATGAACAGGGATATCTGAGAGTTCAGACAGAAATAAGGAATAAAAGAACCATTTCTGTAAAAAGTGGCTAATGCACAATAGACATTCAACAAACGCAGACTGAATGGAAGAATGGAGGGGGATAAACCCCAGACTGTATATGAGACTATACAGTTACATATGTATATCATTTAGTTAAGTTCTTTAAATTCATATTGGGACTTGATCCACAATGTCTGAACTTGACATTCTTGGGGGGAGATATCTTCATTAAACACCTTCAAATAAAGAAAAATACCTGGGACTTCCAGGAAGATGATGACCAGGTGAGCAGCAGAGAAAGATCCTCCCTGAGGATCACCACCCAGTATAGCAATATGAGAAAGACAAGAAGAGAAGTGGATATCAGGAAGGATCTAAAATGAGAACTGAAGCCCTCAGAAAGAGCAAACAAGACCTCTCCTGGAGGAAAGACTTGGAGGGCCACCATGGCGCAGTTTGAGGAAGAGGAGGTGGAGAAGGAGGGAGTCACCGCTCCATATACACCCCTGGGCTGCTCCCTCATTCTGGCACTCGCAGCTTCACCTTTGGTGGCCCATGCTCATGGGAGCCTCCTGACTTGGCCAGGGGAGAGTGGAGTTCTGAGAGCTGGTCCAGGAATGGAGAGAAGGTGCAGCCCAGAAAAGAGGTAGCAGTGGTTGGGAGGACTTGTGGAACCCAGTGTGAGGATGAAAAGTTACAAAAGCCACTAAAGCAGCTTGCCCACTCTGCAGCAACCTTCCTAATCAGTGCCCCAAGGCAAGGTGAAGTCAAAGCAACCAGTACACAGTCCACCACACCCAGCTCTATGCCTGCCCTGAGGCTGTGGCCTCCTACCTCTCCACTGTGTGAGCAACTACCATCAGAGAGCAGCAGAGAGCAGTGACAGTGACCCCAGGGCCACAGCAATTCCCAGGGATCCAGCCAAAGAACAAATGGGAACTGGAGCACAACAGTAAGAGAGAGCTGCAGATGGAGGTGAATCACACAGCCCCACATCCTTCTCACTCCAGCACCAAGCAGGAAGCATGAGCTGAGTTACTGGGCTTCAGCTCCCACTCTGAACTCCCTCTCTGAGCACCTTGAGTCTTGGTGGCCCAAGCACTGTACATGTGTTCCTGACAGCAATTGGTTGAGTCCACAGGCTTCAGGACTCACCCTAAACTACTAATATGAGCACCAAGAGAGACTTCATACTGCTTGCATATGTGAACCTTGTATGAACCCATAGTGAGAAATTACATGAAAAGCAGCAGTCCTGGAGTCCAAGAGCCAACAACATACTCTACACAGAAGACCCGAGAAAATCCTTCAATTCTCTCCTAGAACTAATAACTAAAATTAGCACACACCCTGGACTATCTCAGTGAGCACAGGTGGGGGAGACCTCATGCCACTTGTGTCCAGCATTGTAAGTGCTCCCAATGCCCCAACAGTAATGGATGGGGAGTAGCAACACTGGAGATTGAGAGGTGGGAGGAGATGCAGACCTGGAACTAGGGTGCAGACCCAGTACTCTAGCGGAGTGGGGATAGCCTCCAAAGAGTCATAGGAGGCCTGGAGGGAGATACTAGTGGCCTGTGAGGGGACCCTGGGGGCCTTGACAGGGAGCTCAGCAGCCTGAGGGGGAAGAGGGGCTCCCTCTAGGCTACATGAAAACGCTGAGGTCTTGGACTGGCCCTCCAGGAGTGCAGCAATGGGACAGAACCCAGCAGTCCTCAAGGGCAACACTCTTGGACTCAACTGGGCCCCCGGGAGTGCCTCAATGGGGCAGAGCCCAGTGGTCCTTGAGGGGATGACCCTGAGGTCTTGACTGGGTCTCTGGGTGCGCTGCATTGAGGCAGAGCCTGGTGGTTTGCAGAGTAACTCCGCTGACTCGACCATACCTCTGATGGCCTTGAGGGCTTGTCAATGGGGGCTTGACCATAGAAAACCTGGTTCCCTGCCTATCTACCATCTTTAAGGATAAGTGCTTTTCCACCTCCTGCCATAGCAGTTTGTGTGGACCCATGTTTGTTACAGCATAATTTGAAGCAGCCATGTCTCTTCTCAATGTGAGAGCCTGAGGGAATAAATAAACCAAAAAGTAGTGATTATCAGAGGGAAGACAACTGCTTGGGTAGGAGAAAAATGGAGATGAGAGTGGAGAAAATGGATGAATGGAACGAGCCATCATCTATATAACTGAGTAACAAATATGAAGATAACATTATGTAATACAACATCCAGTGCTAATTCCCTACTATCTTCTCTATAATTTTGTATTTTCTTTATTGTTTCTGTGTTAACAAATGCAAAGATAACATTATGTAATACAGCATCCAATGCTAATTCCCCACTACCTTGCCTATAATTTTGTATTTCCTTTATTGTTTTTGTGTTATTCTGGTTTATATGCCTCCATTCTTCTGTTTTTAAAATAAAATAAAAAAATAGCAATACACATCGTCTAATAAAAAAGAAAAATACCTGTCCTAAATGTAATATCATTTGTGAGATGCTGCCACCTACTGGTCAATGGTAAATTAATATTTCCAAATTAAGAGTAAGCCATCATACGGGTATAAATTGGTACTTTTCAATACATATGGAAGGCCAGCTACATGTGTGGGAGGTATATAGAGAACATGGGACCATAAAGAGCATTTCTGAGGCCAGTTCTGAGGCTGACGGTGAGGGAGCTCTTGTGAACAGTAATGGGTACGGAAACCAGAAATGGCGGGGAAACTGTACAGTATATCTCCAGGATTTGATCCTAGATGCCTGTAGCTAGACCTTTGGCTGGGGTAAGGAGCTTTTGGGTGATCTTAGGCCCTGGAGTACTGTATTTTGTAGGAGATCCACTGTTCTGAGTTTGGGAAAGTTTTGGACCAGGCCATATTCACCTGTGATAGAGAAGATGCTGAATAAAGACTGTGGGGGAGAGTGCTTGAGTGGCACCCCAGAGTCCTCTGGTGTGTTGTTTAACTCCAGGTAGTTTTAAGAATCACCTGGCCTAGAACATATACAGGCAGACACACATAGAAGGTGGGTCCAAGGGGTGGGCAATTGAGCTTCCCAAAGGTTCAGTGGGGTCCTTGCTTGCCTTCTCATAACTGCCACTCACCCCACCACCAAGCACACATGCCACCATGAGATTTTGTTAGGTCAAGAATCTTGCAACTCTCTATAATCCACTAAAATATTGTTGATTATTTTGTTTTCTGATTTGCTCATTTCCTTCTAGTCTTTAGATATCGGGTTAATAATGTCCCTTGGTTATTGTGGGCTGATCAGGTCCATAATCTCCTGAATAAGTGTATGGTGAAGGCTAAATGAAAAGGTAATGGAATGATTTCAGGGCTCCAGGAGGATCAAAACCCAGTCACAGAATTTGAGATTCTCTCAGGGATAAGATCAAGGCCTTCTCTGGTAGCCTGTATTTATTTAGTTATCAGAAGGGAGGGGAGTACTCAAAAAGGGTGGAACCACTCAGGATCTGCTCCAAGTAAGGTACTAATTTAGTCCACCCAGGAGTGAGATACCTGAGGTTTCAGCTCTTTATCTAGTTGAGATTGGATGCAGGTGTCCTTGGCTGTGATCTTATCTTTTGAGGCTTTCCAGCTTCATCCACCATTACAAGCCTTAAAAAGGATTAGTAACTCACAGAGGTTCACTTATTATGAGTCCACTGCCCATCTGCAGACACAGAGGGCCTTGGACAGACTCACAAGGAAACACAGAAAGTCAGTTGGTTAATTTAAGTCCTGCTCAGGGCTGCTTTGTAGTGTTCTCTATCACTTAGGTGTGTAAAATCTGTTTGATTTACCCCAAAAAGCTCACTGAATTTCACTTTTCTTCAACTATAGTCAACTGTTGACATTCACTGATACAGTTCCCAAGTGACAGGTGAGAACACAAGGCTCTGGGACAGCTCCTGTACCCTTGGGGCAGAGCAGCCTCCACACTACATAGAAGGCTGGGGATATTGTTACCTACCACTAACAGTTCAGGGACACCTAAAATATATGCTTACCCCCTTAATTAAAAATTCCCCAGAAGTCCTAAATGCAAAGAAATAACCAAACAATTCAGGTATAGATCTGCCCAATAAAGTTCTCAAATGAAGCTGGACTGGAGTGAGAGAATGCAGGTTCTACATAAATAAATACCATAGGACAGAGATCCTGTTTAATTCACCTAAAACGTACTTACAGTTGGCTTTTTGTGAGGAGGTGCTGAAGCTGGAAATTGTCACTTGTGTGGAGGCAAGGCAAGGCCAATCTGAGAAGAAAGAGTGCCTAAAGCAATCAAACTGCTCCAGTCCCGAGAAAACGCCTTGTCTGAGACAATTCTAGTCATTAACCACTAGGCAATCCTGCGTTGAGTGATACCAACTGTCAAATGTATAAATAGACACCTCTATGGTGGTTGAGCAGTTCCCTTCCTCCCATCAGGAGAGGGCTCCACCTGACCTCAGCTTTCATCTCATATTTATTTCTTCATCATCTCACCATTTTCCCCTCGGGACATCAATAGCCATGCTGATTCAAGGCAAATGGTGCCAAATAGGGATTCCTTGGGGGAAGGAAAAACAGCGGATGCGGGGGCGCCTCTCATTTTGTGTGCAGTGGGGGGAGAAGTGCATTTGGAGCATCAATATTCAGCACAGGAACGCACTGATACTGGCAATTATCATGTGTAAAACTTGGGGCAAATGGTTCACCACAACGTCGAGAAAAAGAGAAATGGGCTTAGAAAAAGCCAAAAGGAAAAAGGTGTAGGTATGGGACAAATAGAGACTCAAGAACCACAGATGTATATAGAAAAGTTTTTGTGTCGTTCCTGTATTTAGTTTATTTTTTTAAGACCACCGCAAAGGATTTGGAGTACTATTTCAAAATCAAGTCTAAAGTGGGAAAAAGAGGGTGAGGCAACAGCCCCACCAATAGAGCTTAAACTCTCTAGTTTTGCTCAATTAAATAAGGAAAAGACTATGAGAGACAGACAGAAAAGGAAATTCTCTTGAATTATGTGTGGCTGGCTTGGGAGGGCCCTAAGCTCTGGTGCTGGGCAGACTCAGCTGGAATTTCCCATCTGCCTACAAACCCTTGTGCTCTGCCTAGTCACCACTGCTGGCACAGGCCTCAGGCAAAAATCACTGCCACCAGATGGTTCAATATACACAAATCAATGGATGTCATATACCATAACAACAGAGCCAAAGATGAAAACCACACAGTCATCTCAGTAGATGCAGAAAAAGCTTTTGACAAAGTCCAACACGCATTAATGATAAAAACCCTACAGAAAATAGGAATAGATGGTCTTTACCTCAATCTGATCAAAGCCACCTATGACAAACCAAGAGCCAACATTGTACTAAATGGATAAAAACTGAAAGCTTTCACTTAAAATCAGGAACAAGATAAGGATGTCCACTGTCACCACTCCTATTCAACATAATTCTGGGAGCACCAGCCAGAGCAATTAGATAAGAGAGAGAAATGGAAGAAATAAAGACAGGAAAGGAAAAAGTGAAATTATCGTTATTTGCAGATGACATGATACTCTACATAGAAGACCCCAAAAATTCCACCAAAAGACTCCTAGAATTAATCAACAAATTCAGTACCTTAGCTCGATACAAAATCAACATTAAAAAATCAGTAGCATTCCTATGTACAAATAAACACACTGAGAGAGAAATTTAGGAAACCAAACCTTTCACAATAGCATCCAAAAAATTAAAATAGGAATCAATCTAACAAAAGAAATAAAAGATCTATACAGTGAAAACTACACTACTCTGGAAACTACTCTGGAAAAAGAGACTGTAGAGGATTTCAGAAAATGGAAAGACAGTCCTTGCTTGTGGATAAGAGGAACCAACATTGTGCAGATGGCCACACTCCCAAAACTGTTATACAGATTCAATGCAATCACAGTCAAAATACCATTAGTATACCTCACACATCTAAAGAAAACATTCCTAAAATTTATCTGGAACCATAATAGACCCAGAATAGGAAAAGCAATCCTGGGCAACAAAAACAAGGCAGGAAGCATCACAATTCCTAATTTGAAATTATGCTACAAGCTACTACGATAAAATCAGCATGGTACTGGCAAAAAAACAGACCTCAGGATCAATGGAACAGACTGGAAGATGCAGCCACAACCACAAACACACTCAGCCACCTTGTCTCTGACAAAGGGGTCAAACATGTTCACTGAAAGAAAGACAGCATCTTTAATCACTGGTACTTGAAAAACCGGCTCACCATATGTGGAAGACTGAAACGAGAACCATGTCCATCACCATGCACCAAAGTAAAGTCAAAATTGATTAAAGATTTAAATATTAAAACAAACACGAAATCTACTGGAAGAAAATAGTTAAAAATCTTGAAGACATAGGCGTAGGCAGAGAGTTCATAAAAAAACCAAACTGTATAGGAAATATTTCAAAGAATCAACAACTAGGATCTCATCTTACTGAAAAACTTTTTCACGTCTAAAGAAATCACCAGCAGAGTAAAAAGATAAGCCACAAATAGGGAAGTAATTTTAGCCAATTGTCCCTTGGACAAGAGACTTCTATCTAGAATACATAAAGAATTTTTTAAAAAGTCAGCCCCCCTAATTCAAAGACCCAATCCCCAAACAGGCATCTTAAATGAATACACATTTCTGACATGAAGAAATACAAATGGCAAATAAATACATGAAAAATGTTCAGCAACATTAGTCATTTGAGAAATGCAAATTGAAATAACACTGAGATTCCATCTCACCCCAGAAAGAATGGCTATCATCAAGAAATCAATAACAAATGCTAGCAGGCTATGGGGAAGAAGGAACCTTTCTCCACTGTTGGTGGGAGTGTGGACTGGTGCAACCACTGCAGAAATAAGTCTGGAGGCCTCAGTAAACTAGGATTAGAGATGTGTCAACCCAGCTATTTCCATTCTGGGTATTTTTTCAGAAGAACTGAAAACATCATACCACAGTAATATATGTGCATCCATGTTTATAGCAGTGCAATTTGTAATAGCTAAATCTTGGAAACAACCCAAATGCCATCAACTGAGGAATGGATAAAAAAGTTGTGGTGTTTTTATATCATGGAATATTATTCAGCTATAAAGAAAAGCTTAAGGCTTTTATATGTAAATGGATGTATCTGGAGACCATACTCATAAGTGAAATAAATCAGACTCACATGTGTAAACATTGTGTTGTCTCCCTAGTGTAAGACCTGAAAGTTAAAAAAATCTAAAAGGCACAATAGATACTGTAAAGGGGAAGAAACTGCTCCAAAGTAAAGAACAACTGGAATGAGGGAAAAGAGAAAAGAAAGTAAGAAGACAAAAATATGAATATATATATATATAATAGCTAAGATAATTGTACTAATACTACGCTATGATCAGGTAGGATCCATTCGAGGGATGCAGGGATATTTCAATATATGCAATTTAATCTATGTAATACACCATATCAACAGAGCCAAGGACAAAATTCACATGATTGGTGTGCAGACAGGAGAGGCTCACTCAGAAGGCCTGCAAAATGCTGTCACTGGGGTTCATGTGTGGGCCCTCCATGCACGTGCCCAGTGCTGAGTGAGGTACTGGAGTGGCCACTTCACCAGCTGCTAACACTGTGGTTTGGGTCTTGGCTTCACTTGTGCCCTGACCTCCTGGAGGTCACAGACACAGCCAGTCTGTGATCGATGTTGGTGTGGACTGTGTCTGGATCCTATACACGTCCTAAACTGACTGGAAACACAGAATCAGGTAGTCCACAAACTGTTGACCCTGCAGTTAGTGTCTGGGTTTTGCCTGTACCCTGAACTGCCTAGGTCACAGGGCCAATGGTCTGGGATTGCAACACCAGTGCAACCAGATTCTGGATCATACATGTGCCCTGAACTATGAGGGCTCACTGGATCAGACAGTCTGCCATCATCTGGTATCAAAATTCACATCTGAGACCTGGCAGAACGAGGTACACTTCATCATCTGGAAGACCCCAGAGTAAGTAGCACACCTCAGCGGACACTGAGGGGCAGGCCTGACCACCAGGAAAACTAGGGTCACTAGTTACCTTTGCTGAACTGCCAGAGGAAAGGGAGACTGAGCATTCTGCTTCTGGCATCAAATATGACAAGGCGAAGGAGTAAAATGCAATCTCAGAACTCTACCCCACTCAGAAGTTCAGGAGACATCAACACATGAGAACATGGTAAATATACACCTGAAATTGCTGAAATGATTGCAATAAAGTAAAGAAACAACTCCATCAGGCCATAGAAGAGATCAGATCAGACATAATCTCTAAAGCAAAAAATGAAATGACAATAATAATGAAAGAAATGCCCCACACATCTAGAGAAGAAACAGATAAAAAATAGATGAACAAAGGCAACAGATGGAAATGTGACATGAGCAATATAGGAATGAAATACAATGTATGAAATCAACTCAAACAGATTTCCAGGAAATCAAAACTTCCATTGAAAGCTTGCAAAACTGCTTGAATGAAGCCAAACTTAGAATTTCAGATCTTGAGGACAGCATGGCAGCTAGTGATCCTGAAAGGAAGGATCTCTTAAAATCAACAAGGATCCAGGAAAAATCAATTCAACAGCTGCAAGATGAGGCAAAGAAAAATAATCTCAGGCTAATAGGAGTCAATTAAGAGGAGACACAAATAACATAACAAGAACATTTGCAGAAATAATAGGAGAAAATTTCCCAAGCATGGAAACAGAACCTGCAACACAGGTAAATGAGGCATATAAAACTCCTACTAGTTACAAGCATAATAAAATGACACCCAGACATATAATAATCAAGATCCCAGATCTACAGCAAAAGAACAGAATATTAAAAGTTGCTAGAGAAAAGAAACAGATCACCTATAAAGAAAAGCCCATTAGAATCAAGGCAGACTTCTCAACACGAGCCATCCAATCAAGAAGAGCTTGGAGCAAAGTATTACAGGTCCTAAGACAAAACAGCTTCCAACCAAGAATGATGTATTCTGCTAAACTATCCTTGAAGTTTAGTGGAGAAATAAAATATTTCCACAACAAAGAGCAACTGAAGAACTTCAAGAGTGCCAAACCATCTTTACAAAAATCACTAAAAGACATTCTAAACAGAGAAGAAAATGAATGCAATTTCAAGATCAACAATAGAAAGGAACCCTCAAGAAGAGCAAGCAAGTAAACAGGCAGAAAAAGTAAGAAACCAACAGCAAGTAAATAACATGACAATGATAAGCCAACACAGATAGGTTATATCCATAAATATAAATGGCCTCAATTCACCAGTCAAAAGAAACAGACTGGCAGAGTGGATTAAGAAACAAAATCCAATGATATGCTGTATACAAGAAACACATTTCACTAAAAAGGAAATCCATAGATTGAATATCAAAGGATGGAAAACAATCCTCCATGCAACAGGAAACCAGAAAAAAACAAGAGTAGCTGTTATGTTTTCAGACAATGTAAACTTCAAACCAAGAAAAATCGAAAGAGATAAAGAAGGTTACTACATATTTGTTAGGGGAAAGCTGCAAGAGGATGAGATAACAATCCTAAACATATGTGCACCAAATATTGGAGCACCAAACTACATAAGACAAATCTTAACAGACATGCAAACCCATATAATTAATAACACTATTGTAAGAGGGGACCTCAACACACCTTTGACACAAAGAGATAGGTCAACTACACAAAACATCAGGAAAGAAATATTAGATCTGAACCAAAGCTGTGAACAAAACTCCAAAAACTCTATAAACAATTGGAAATCAAACAACAACCTCCTGAACAACCAAGGGGTCACAGGAGAAATTAAAGAATACCTGCAAACAAAAGAAAATGTAGATACAACTTACTGGAATCTGTGTAATGCAATGAAAGCAGTATTCAGAGGGAAATTTATAGCAGTGAAGTCACACATAAGGAAAACAGAAAGAGAACAAATAAATAGCCTAATGCTGCACATCAAACTTTTAGAAAAAGAAAAATAAGTCAAATCCAATGCCCAAAGAAGGGAGGAGATTATAAAGATTAGAGCAGAAATTAATGCAATTGAGACAAAGAAAACTGTACAAAAAAAATAAATGAATCACAGAGTTGGTTCTTTGAAAGAATAAATAAAATTGATAAACCCCTAGCCAAACTTATCAAAAAAAGAAAGGAAAAAACTCAAATTCATACAATAAGGAATGAAAAGCATGAAATTACTACAGAATCTACAGAAATTCAGAAGATCATTAATACCTACTTTGAAAATCTTTACTCTCATAGAATAGAAAACTCAGAAGAAATGGACAGATTCCTAGATATGTATGAATTACCAAGGTTGAGTCAAGAATGTATAAAAATCCTGAATAACCCAATATCAATTAGTGAGATTGATGAATACACAGCACAATTTTACAAGAAATTCACAGAATATTTAATACCAACACTCCTCAAACTCTTCAATGCAATTGAAAAGGAGAAAATTCTCCCTCATTCATTTCTGTAGGCAAGTATCATACTGATACCAAAACCAGAGAAAGACCCAATCAAGAAAGAGAACTATAGGCCAATCTCCCTAATGAATATAGATGCAAAAATACTCAATAAAATACTAGAAAATAGAATGCAGCGAATCATAAGTAAAATTATACACCATGACCAGGTTGGATTTATTCCAGGAATGCAGGGATGGTTCAATATTTGCAAATCAATTAATGTAATACACCATATCAATAGAGGTAAAGACAAAAACCACATGATCATCTCAATAGATGCAGAAAAAGCTTTTGATAAAGTCCAACATGCACTCATGTTGAAAACTCTACAGAAAATAGGAATAGATGGTCTCTACCTCAACCTGATCAAAGCCATCTATGACAAACCAACAGCCAACATCATACTAAATGGACAAAAATTGAAAACTTTTACTTTAAAATCAGGAACAAGACAAGGATGTCCACTGTCACCACTCCTATTCAACATAGTTCTGGAAGCATTAGCCAGGGCAATTAGACAAGAGAGAGAAATAAAAGGAATAAAGATAGGAAAGGAAGAAATAAAACTCTCTCTATTTGCAGATGACATGATACTTTACATGGAAGACCCCAAAAACTCCACAAGAAGACTCCTTCAATTAATTGACAAATTCAGCAGAGTAGCTGGATACAAAGTCAACATCCCAAAATCAATAGCATTTCTATACACAAACAACAAACAGACTGAGAGAGAAATTAAGGAAACCATACCTTTTACAATGGCATCCAAGAAAATAAAATATTTAGGAATCAATCTAACAAAAGAGGTAAAAGATCTATTCAATGCAAACTACAGTACTCTGAAAAAAGAGATTGAAGAGGATTTCAATAAATAGAAAAACATCCCCTGCTTATGGTTAGGAAGAACCAACATTGTGAAAATGGCCATACTACCAAAATTGTTATACAGATTCAATGCAATTCCCATTAAACTGCCATCAATATACCTCACAGATCTAGAGAAAACATGCCTTAAATTCATCTGGAACCAGAAGAGACCCAGAATAGCAAAAGCAGTTCTGGGCCACAAGGTCAAGTCAGGTGGAATCATAATCTCTGACCTGAAACTATATTACAAAAGTACTGTAATAAAATCAACCTGGTACTGGCTCAAAAACACACCTGAGGATCAATGGAATAGACTGGAAGATACAGCCACAATCACAAAAACACTCAGCCACCTAATATTTGACAAAGGGGCCAAACAAGCTCACTGGAAGAAAGATAGCCTCTTCAATAAATGGTGCTAGAAAAATTGGCTTGCCACTAGCCGAAGACTGAAAATAGACCCAAGTCTATCACTATGCACCAAACTCAAATCAAAATGTATCACAGATCTCAATATTAAAACAGAAACACTAAATCTATTGGAAGAGAAGGTAGGTAAAAATCTTGAAGACATAGGAATAGGCAGAGAGTTCATGAACAAAAATGAAACTGCAAGGGAACACTTCAAAGAATCAATAACTGGGACCTCATCTTACTGAAAAGTTTTTCACATCTAAGGAAATCACCAGCAGAGTAAAAAGAAAACCTACAGATTGGGAAAAAAATCCAAGCTGGCTGTCCCTCGGACAAAGGCCTTCTATCTAGAACATACAGAGAATTAAAAAACATGAACCTGTCCAAATTCAAATACCCAATCCAGAAATGGGCATCTGAGATGAATACACACTTCTCAGATAAAGAAATACAAATGGCAAATAAATATATGAGAAAATGTTCTACATCTTTAGTCATTTGAGAAATGCAAATAAAGACAACACTGAGATTTCATCTCACTCCAGCAAGATTGGCCAGCTTCAAGAAATTGTCCAACAACAAATCTTGGCAAGGCTGTGGAGAAATAGGAACTCGTCTGCACTGCTGGTGGGAATGCAGACTGGTGAAACCACTGTGGAGATCAGTATGTAGATTCCTCAGCAAACTAGGTCTAGAGGTCCCACTCAACCCAGCTATCCCCCTTCTGGTTATTTTCCCAGAAGAACTGAAAACAGCATATCACTGTGATATATGTGCACCCATGTTTATAGCTGCACAATTTGTAATAGCTAAATCATGGAAACAACCCAAATTTCCATCCACAGAGGACTGGATTAAAACACTGTGGCATTTTTACACAATGGAATATTATTCAGCTGTAAAGAAAGACAATCTAGAGACTTTTATAGGCAAATGGTCACAATTAGAGACCATACTCGTAAATGAGGTAAACCAGATGTGCATGTGCAAACAGTGTATAGTATCATTAGTGTAAGAACTTGGAGATGAGAATATAGATTGGGAGGTATGAAGGGAGACTGCTCAAGGGTGGAGAGCAATCAGGATGAAGGGAAAGAGAGAAGGAAGAGGGGGATATCTGTGTAGGTAACTATGCATGTGTGGGATGGCTGACGTGGTTGCACTGTTGTCTCATGTCATACTGATGTGGGAAACAATTGGTGATTAGTCGTTTGATCAACCTGGTATGCCTATTAGTATCGTCCTGAGTATAGACTTTGAAGCTACCAACGTGTAATACAACCACCATTGTCGATCCCCTGCCACCTGTAGTTCAGTTTTTTTTTTATTTTAAAGACAAAAGAATGGAGACATATGAACCAGAAAAGCCATAAACAATACAGAAAATACAAAGTTATACAGAATATAGTAGGGAATTAGAACTGGATGTTGTATTACATAGTTATCTTCACATTAGTTAACACAAAAACATTAAAGGAAATACCAAATTATAGATAAGATAGTAGGGAATTTACA
>PVLD010011334.1:0-65828 GCA_004027595.1 Dinomys branickii
GGGTATCAGATTCAAAATGTGGAGCTATAAATTCCAAAGGCAGTTCAGCAGGCGGAGGTCAGCTGCAAAGGCTGCTCGAATGATTCCTTCTCTTTGGGAGAATGTCCCTTAAGCTTTCTGCTGAGAGTTCCGCTTAAAAGGCTGTACAGATATTGGTTAGATACTCCCTACCTAGTGACCTGGGTGAGGTGTGTAAGACGGCTCCCCCGCCCTCCCAGGGTTCCCTGCAGGTATAGGGATGGATCTCCTCCCCCACTTGGTGATCTGGTCGCGAGCGCCGATATCTCACCAGTTATTGGATTCCCTGCAGGCATGAAGGTTCCAAGGTGCCAGTCTATCCTTTGGGGCTTTCTGCGCGGCCCGCCCAATGCGCGCGAAACGTGGGACCGCTGGGCGTTGCCGCCGCCAGAGAGCCGATCTCTGTCGGGAGTCGCCGGAGAGCTGCGCCGGCTCGGGAGGCGGGAGGGGCCGAGCTGTCCGTGTTCTCAGGGCGTTAGGACCCAGCAAATCTTCCTCCCCGCTCCTGGCGTTTGGGGCCCTCCGCGCGGCCCGCCTGACACGCGCGAAACGTGGGATTGCCGGGCGTCTCTGCTGCTAACAAGCCGATCTCTGTCGGGAGTCGCCAGAGAGCTGCGCTGGCTCGGGAGGCGGGAGGGACCAAGCTGTCCGTGTTCTCAGGGCGTTAGGACCCAGCAAATCTTCCTCCCCGCTCCCGGCATTTGGGGCCCTCTGCACGGCCCGCCCGACAGGCGCGAAACGTGGGATTGCCGGGCGTCTCTGCCGCTAACAAGCTGATCTCTGTCGGGAGTCGCCGGAGACAAAATTTGTCACTCTTAAGGACTCCCTACTAGAATAAAATTTCAGGGCTCTCTAAAAGTGACTGCTTTGATTCTCTCTTTGTTATTGATTAGAGAATAAACTTTGACATCTGTACATGTAGGATCACCAGGAAAGGAGGGCAAAGATGGAAACCCCCGGCGGTCGAGTTACCAATCACATTTGTGGAATCAGAGACTCCACTGTATATGTTTGTTCAGACTAAAGGGTGTCTGGTCAAGGAAACAAATGGTGCTGAAATCTAACCTTCTACTTTGCTTTGCCCTCTATATGTCTTGTTGGGGGGCTGCAATGTCACAGAAGGAGAAAGCCTTTTTCCAGTTCACTTAGACCTGTCATATGTACCAGTGGCGGCTCTGTATAGGGCTAGGTAAGATGTGAGAAACGCTTTTTGGATGCTTAAGTTGACAAATAGTCTTCAGTGTTAGTCTGCCAAATGTGTTTTTGCATAAGCCTGTATAAAAACAAGAAAGACAGTGACTTATTTGTTCAGTTCTGTGGATGTTGGACTATAGGCTGAAATATGGAGCCAGGTCTCTGCAAGAAGCAGAAGGAGATGAATCTCATAAAGGTGGAAAAGTCAATGAAGAAGAGACAGTGTACCCACCTGTCGGTACGAAGTGATGGCCTACATCTATAGGACCTTCCTGATGTGGATGCTGGGGTCTGCAGAGTGGCTGCCATGTTACCATTTAATTTTGTCCTGATGTCCATTGTGGGCTGTTCATCTTTTAAAATGTCCTTGAAGATTGGTCCAAGGATACAAATTGAATTGTATATGAAACCAAGTTCAAACACATGAGTAAGCAGCAAAAGTTAAAAAAAAAGAAGAAAGAAAGAAAAAGAAGAAAACACAGCTTTTCTGATGAAAGGCTTCTTTAGCTTGAATGAGGCAAAGATCTAGACAATAAAATAATGATTTAATAGCCTTGAAGTCAATCAGCCGAATACAATGACATTAATTAGCCTTTTATGCCCAACTCACAACTAATTCCGTTGTCTACTTATTTTTGTTCCAAAAGGCTTACTAATGAAACCCTTAATATTTCACCAAGTTCCAGATTCGTTTCCACCCTGGATGGTAATTTTCTCTTACATAGCTTGAAATTGTACTCTCGATAATTTTGCCCTGGAGTCTATCTACATCACAGGATCACTGACTGTGCCAGCCGAGGCTCCTCTGTCTTTGACAATCGGATCATAGCTTCCCTTTCTGCCGGTAGAGGAAGTCAAGAGCAAGCAAGTGCAGATAATGTGAGGAGTATAATTCATTATTCAAATCTGCAAGTGATACACGGAAAGCAAAGAGAGAAGAGAAATAATGGTGTCATTATTTTTATTACTCTTGCTGGACAAACCTAGCGTGAAACATTAAAGGAGGCTGGGGTGAGCTTCCTGACTGTACGGTGACAAATTGACTTTGGAGCAATATTGATAAGGGGAAAGTAAAGCAGACAGATTTTCCGTAGAAGGTTTGCCTTCTTATTAGTACTTCCATTAGCTATGTTCTTGTTGTTGGGTGCCTCTTAAAATTCCATCCTTTTTTTTTCCCTTGGACTGGGAAGGAAAGGAGTGTGGCTTCCTGAGCTCCTCTGCAGGCTGCCTGAGCCTCTTTGGTGCTTTAGTGCCTGTAGCATGGGGAAAGAAGGCAAGTGAGCAGGCTCGGGGAATCCGCAGATGAAGAGAGTCTATATGGGGTCAAGGCCTGCTTGAGGCATTTAAGGAAATGAGGATACCGCTGATTCATTTTTCCTTATACCTTCCAGGTGCCCACCACCACCAGCACCATTTTTTAAATATTTTCCTCTGATGATTTCTCTTCTTGGGTATTTGTGCACAGAAGCACATCCCTGGCTGTGCAAGCCCAGACAGTCTGCATGAGCTATGTGGGGAAGCCAGAACCCAAGATGGGTACACAGAGTTCATGCCCAGAGAAAGGGTGATGAATCCCGATGGGCAGGAGGACTCAGGGCCTTCAGCACTGCTGCCATGAACATAGCTGGGCTTTTGTAAGTAGGGTGTGAGGTTGCCTGATGGCCATGATTCCAGGGTCACTCAGAAGGGTCCTATTGTCCCTTTCCTCCTTTAAGGCTAATTCATGCTTAGATGAATGGTGCCCAGGACCAACCATTAGGGACTCATTCCTTTGCTTTTCTCCCTATAAAGGATGCTTTGATAAAACCAATAACTCAGAAAAGCAGGGTGTGAAATCACTGCTTACTAACACATTTGTAGTCACACAGCTTTCTCTCCAACAGGAGGAGCAGAGACAGGGAAGCTTATAGTGGAAGTATTCGGACAGCAGGGAGGAGCAGAAACACACAGAGTGGAGGAGCATTGGAAAGGAGAGAACAAAGCATGAAGGGCCATAATTGTATCACCTTAATGATAAGAAAGCAATGATTCTGTTTCATTGCCTCTGACTCTCCAGAGGGTACAGGGTCATGATGGCAGCCAAGGCACAAATCAGCTGTCCAGTATCTGATATGGAGCTGACTAACCACCCCATGAGATGACCCTGTTATTATACAACACCAACCTCCCTTTCATCCTTGAGTAAGGCAGTGAACTCTTATGAGGACACCTGGATTCAAGATGGTTTATTAGTTCATATGAGCCTAAGAAACAACTCTGTATGTCTGAACTTCAGTTTTACCATCTGTAAAATGGGCTTATGACATTAATCCTTACATGAATCAACTTCATCATTCATTTGCTCAGCCAAATATACACTGAGCACTTAAGGGCCAAATGCTATCACAGGAGCTGTGGGTACAAAAAGAACAGGAAAAAAATCAAGCAAAATCCCTGTTGTCGTGGAGATTAAGCTCAAATTACAATAATTTTTAAAGGACTTTGTGAGTACTTAGATAAAATTTTATTATTTTGTGAGCTGAGAAATCATCTGTCTCTTGAGCCTACTTTTGTGTTCTGTGATAACACAGAGTAGGCGTCAAACTCCTGGGCAGAACTGCTCTTTTCGGGTAAGTGAAGACGAGCCTCGAATGTACTCTTCTGTCCTTTGCCTCTTTGTTCTAAGCACCCCCGTTTCTTCAGGTTCTTTTCCTGAGGCTCACTTTGCAGACCTACCCCTTCCTGGCTTCACTGAGCATGTTCCTGGAATTGGCCCCTGGACAGAGTCAGGGCTCCAGAACACACCTCAACAGACAGCCTGGCTAGTACCTGTCTGTAGCACAAACCCTGGCAGAGACAAAACATGCTCATGGAGCAATCAGCTTCTCAGGACCAAGGCCTAGCTGCACACAGAACATTCAGGCCAATTTATAAAGGCATCAGCTTTGAAAATGAGACTCTAAGCATCGCTGGGAGCAAAGAGAAACAGAGCCAGCACATCAGCATGGCATGCACAATCCAGCAGACTCCATAATTTAATAGAGAAATAACGTTTCCCATTCTCATCACCAGAAAACAATCACCATATGAATTCACTTTAGCTATTAATACTTAGTCCTTGATGCATAAACAATTTTATTTTAAAATCCTCACTCCCAAAGATGCTTATCTTCTGTAGGAGGAGGCACATGAGGGGGGTGGGGAGGCAATGTAAGCATGATCCATCATGAATTCCACCACTGAATTCCCAGCCAAAGTCATAGCCTTAAGTATAAAAAAAGTTAATGAGTCTCATCCTAGTCAGCGCCCCAAATAGTGAGATACAGAATCCCATTCACTCTATCACAGCCATGACTGACATTTAATTATTCTCTAGTTTTTGGTGCTTATAATTCCGTTCTTATCATTCATTGTAAATCCTTTGGAACCCCTAGAAAAAGCGAGATCAAGTGACAAAACAGAGATAATGAAATCAGAGGCAGTAGAATAAAATTATATCTTGGAGGTAAAGCGATGATTCAGTAAAGCAAGTGATTTCATAAGGTTGCAGCGGCTGGCAGGGTGCAGGGAGGTCAGGATTCATGTAGCTTCTCAGGGGAGCTCAGCAAAAATCTGGGTGAGGGAGACACACTAGACAGCAACATGGCACGTTGTAAAGAACATTTGACTGAGCATCAACCCAGCTGCACTTCAGTGTAGTCTAGTTTTGTAACCTTATGCATACACTTTACCCCTCTGGGTATTCACGTTCATGCCTATCAAATGGTATCCACATCACATGGCATTGTCAAAAACCCCAAAACAATGCACAGTTAACTATCCAAACATAAGCACTGATATTATTTTATAATTCTGGAGGTGAATCTGGAAGACTGTGTTCAGTGCCCAAACAGGCACAGCACAGTTCAAATTGAGAAGTGTAGGACTGTGAATTCACCTACTGTCTTTCAGCATCATCTGTGGGACCTAAATACCTTGGCCAGTTCATTGTCCCCATTGTTGACTTGGTGATAATATTGGGAAGTGGAAGGTGATGGTTTGTCTTGGCTGTTGAGCTCTGATGAATAACTTTAGAAAAGCAAATAGTTCCTAGTTGCAGCGGTGGGTGCCATTAAGCCCAGAGAGCATGCCAAGTAAAAAACCCACTGATGCACAAGTGCCACAGTCACTAAACTAAGGAAAGGACTGTTAATCTGTTGTCAACCACGGAGGGCCCAAGAGAGTTTGAGTGTGAATGAGATCAAGGGAGAACAGATCCAAGAATCAGCAGCAGAAGTCTCACCTGGCTCTGCAAGTAGCTGGATTTTAGATGTTCCCGTCAAAAGATTCCAGAGGTAGAAAGACTCCACTTAACAGTCAAAAAAAGTGCAGTGCCAATTGCAACAAATGTGTGAGAGGAAAGTTCACCTTCCTTCCCCTTTGCTTATTTTTCTCCCCTTTTCTCTGTTTACAGCTCTCAGCTCATTTGCATTTCTATTTAGAGATAGGAGACAATTTAGTCTTACCTTTCCAGAAGAATATCCTTAAACTCTGAGACTCACTGGATGGCCAGAAGAAGCTCTTCTTGAATATCTGGTTTCAGAAACCCTAACTAACCCATTGCCAGCTGCTCTACTCTAGCATCAGCCATCACATCTGAGCTGAGACTTCCCTTCCCATGGCTTCCCCCAGCTGGTAACAGTACAGCAGTGGTACCAGGGCAGGCCCATTCCTGGGAGATTTCTCCAAAGGGTGACATGGCTTAAGACTCCCTGAAAGCCTTGCCAAACTTCTCTCAGAACCTCCCTGAAATTTGACACACTTCTGCCAAGCCTTCCTTTCTCCTCTGTCTCCTTCCCTCCAGGTCAGATCTATCTGATATCTCATTGTCCTTCCAACTTCTCTTTCTCCATGTCCGCTTGTGGCCATTTCCACTGATGCATATCTTCAATACCTAATCTCATCCTGAAACCTGATTATCAGAGGATCCATACCATACAAGTTATCCACCTTGCCGGGCACACATACACAGATAAATCAATTCTAAAAATGGATTTTGGCCCCATTGATGGCCTCAGAGTCAGCCCTCCTGTATACACTATCTCACCTCTACAACCTCATACCATGTGCTATGGTTTATACCTAGATGTCCTCCCAAAGCCACATGCACTCATAGGTGGAGCTTTGGGGAGGCGATTGGATCATGTGAAAGTGATATGCATCAGTGGGCCGGTCCACTTGCGAGTTCATAGATAAACGTGATGTTGGAAGATGAAACCTGGTCAGAGGAAGTACGTCACTGAGGGCATGGTCGGGAAGGATATATCTTTCTCCCTCCTCACTTTATCTTTTGCTGTTTCTTGCTGCTCTGCCACACAGGTACTTTTTCTCTGCAGTGCCCCTCTTCCGTGCCATGCCGCCATGAAGCCAGAAGACTGTGGACAGAAACTGCTACAAACTGTGAGCCAACATAAACCTTTCCTCCTTTAAGGTGTGGGTGTCATATTATTTCTCATCAATTGGAAAAATAACTAAGACATTGTGCACTCCTTCTGCTTCAAGAAGATATCCCACGGCCCTTAGAATCAGGATGATTTCTACTACTGGACTGTCAATTTCTACAATAAGAAATAACAAAGTTCATTTCATTCTGGAGAGTTTATTAGAGTAATCAAATGTTATTTAGTCTGTTTCTCTTCCTTTTCCTTCTCTTCCTAAATATTTCAAACCCCCAAACTTAGGGCTGGACAGAATGAAGTGGATGCTGGTTTGGGGTGTGCAGGAGGCAAGGGCAGCTGCATGGTTTAGAGTAGGAACTGGAGCCCAGCAGGACGAGGACAGCACCATGTGGGATGGTGTGGTGCCGCGTAGAAGTCAGAACACAAGAGCATCAAAAAGAAAACCACACTGTGGCCTGAGGGACATGAGGAACAAGGCCGTGGTGGATTTAAGTGTGAGGTGAAGTGGCCCTCTATTAACTGCAGAGCACAGGGCTTTGGACATGGAGATTTGGAAGACATCCAAATGGAGGAGAAATATTGGGAGCTGCTGGAGCTGGATTTTGATGTGTGTGAAAGCAGGAGAGTGCCAGAGTGCCTCAAGCAGTCAAGCTACCTCAGTATTGAAAAACGCATCCTACCTGGACAATTACAGTCATTAATCACTAGGCAGCATCACCCCCCCATGATACTAACTTTGCAAGAGTATAAAATAAATGCCCCTTCTGTTGAAGTGAGTCATTTTGCCTATCATGTAAGACTTAACTCCACCTGCCTGACCAGCTCTTGTCTCTTGTCATTATTTTCTAAATCCTCTCCGCTTTCTCCCAGGGACCACCAAGAGACCACCAAGTCCTCCAGGGAAGATCAGTTATTCGCAGGAGGAGTAAAGGTATAATACTTACCTATCACAAGTAAGTATATATTGTTAGGATTATAGAATCTCAGCTTATTATTGTCAGGAAGGGAAGTGAAAATATACAAAGAAAGAAAAAAACACACTAACTTGGGTGATTACAAAGTGGCATGGTTAATATCCAGGATTTCCCCTGTCTTGGTTACTTTTCTCATTGTTGAGACAAAATACCCAGCACTCAAAGTTAAAAGAGGAAAGGTTTATTTTAGCTCACAGTGTGTAGAGATCTCAATCCATAATCAGCTGGCTCCAAGGCAGAGTGGCATGGCAGAGGGTGGCATCACAGAGGAGAAACACTTCACGGTAGACAGAAAGAAGCAAATGCAGCAAGCAACAAGCAAACAACAAGTGATGACTCTCTTTCTGTCCCTTATAGTTCATCCAAGTTACCCACACACCCAAAATAGGGCACCCTTAATCCTACTGAGATCTATGCCAAACCAATCAATGGGCTAATTTAGTCTTTAGTCACTAGGACAGAACAAGGGGGATGCTGGTTTGAGGTGATTAAACATTCTGGATTCTAGCATCACACAATCTAGATACTACCCCCACTGAAAAGCCCTGCCTATGAGCACATAAGGTTTAGGGGGACTTCTAGACACAAGCCATGACATGAACCACAGGTCATTTGTTGAAGGCTTGGTCACCAGATTGTGTCACTATTGGGAAGTGGTGGAACCTTTAAGAGGGGACTGGTCACTGGATCACTAAGGATGTGCCTTTGAAGAGAGCACGGGGTCCTCAACCCCTCCTACTTCTTTGCTTCTTTTCTGCCAGTAGGTGAACAAGTTTCCTCTATCATTTGCTTCCACCATAATGCACTCACTGCTTTCCATAGGACCCAAAGCAATGGAGCAATGAGACTACGGCCATGTTCTGCAAAACCATGAGCCCCACTAAACTTTTCCTCCTTACAAGCTCATTTTCTCAGTTATTTTGTCACAACAAAAAGCTGAGTAACAGATATAGAGACAAATATAAATGTGTACGTGTGGTGTGTGTGTGTGTGTGTGTGTGTGTGTGTGTGTGTGTAAATATTATTCCCCACTAAAAATAGCCAGAGCTCCTTGGAGAAGCAATTGGATCCAGTACTGAGACAGGGAATGTGAAGCTAAGTCCAGCACATCTGTCTCATGGTGACAGAAAGTGAAGCAGACAGATCTGGAGGACACAGAAGCCAGCCCAACAGAGCATGCATTGGCCAAATCAGATAAATTTGAATATTAAAATAAATGATTATAATGAAATATGATCCATTATATAAAATAGAAAAACATACTAAAATAGCAATCAATAAATAGATTGAATGTTTGATGAGGAATGGAGTATTTAAGTAGCTTCAAAATTTGTCTTGACAATATGCTAACCCTGAAGGGAAAAGGGGTAATTTTATTTTGAAGAAGGAAAACTGTCCCTGCCATAATACAGTGATTAAAGGGAACATCAACAGTGACAGAACAAATAAAATTCCTGAGCCATGTGCTAGTATGCACGTGGGAGATCTCAACGTCAGTTCTAGAATATTCCTGCCAAACACACATTTCCTGAATCTAAACACAAAGGAACATCAAAGAACCCCACACTGAGGGACATATCATGGAATAACTGGTCTTCAGTCCTTTGTCAAGGAAACGTGGAAGGACTTTTCGCCAAAGGAAGACACTAAGCAGACATGACAGCTAAATGACAGCAGCTGGTTTCAGGGTTGTCTTCTTCCTATAAAGACCATCACAGTATTGGGAAAACCAATAAAGTTAAAAAGGTCTGAGGGCTTCAGTGTAGTAATGTATCAATGTTAACTGCTGCTGATTTGGGAAGTGGTATTACAGGTGCAGAAGCAAATGTGCGTATTGGTAGGAAATGAACACTAATGTATTTATATGTACTGGGCTGTTGGATCAGTAACTTATTCTCACATAGTTCACGAAAAGGTTCTTGGTTTAGTGGTGCATTTGTAAATTTCCTATAATTGCATGATTATTTCAAAGTGAAATAACTTTTCTGAAATGCTAGCTGTATTTAATAAATGAGAGTGAAAATTGTCCCAACTTCTTGGGAAGGCAATTGGCATTAACTATCTAAATGTAAAAGACACATTCCCTTAGCCATCAGTTCTGCTGAAATAGTCATTTTTGAGAACAACTATGTCTACACACACATACACACACACACAGGTATTATTTACAGTAGAATTTGTAGTAGTAAAAATACCAGAAACAAATAAAATGTTCTTTAATTGAAGACTAGCTGGGTAAACCATGGTGCATCCAATTCATGTGCTAATATGTAACTGAACAATGGTGCTTCAATCAGTACCTGCTAGAATGAGCAAAGCGCTAAACAAAGTGTTATGTGAAGTATGTATGTTGTGTATCTGGGGAAGTGAGTACGTAAGAATATGTCTGGAAGGATAGTCCAGAAATGTTTAAGATTGTTTGTCTATCACAAGAGGAAAGATTATAAACAAAAAAATTTATGGAAGTTCCATTTCCATTTTTTTAAACCATGATCATTTTTATCTTTTAAAACTGATTGTTGTTTTAACAAAAGAAATAGGGTAACTTGCCTGCATACTCTGAGCAGAATATGTCTGCCATTAAGTGTTTTTCAAGCTTCTCAGCAGTCATGATCTGCTCAAGTTCTGTCCCTACCCCCACACACTTGCACAGCAGCATGTCCCCTGTGCTGCTGCTGCCCCATCCCATGCCTGCCAGACACTGTTAAGGGACCCCAGCTCTCACCCCCACCGAGGCCAGGCACAGACAGAATCCTTCTCACCATAGCCCACTCAACAACTCTGAGTTTGGAAAGGAAAGAGAAAGCTTTTGAATGCCTGACCTCCAGGAAGCATTTCATGGAAGACGAGTCTCTAGAAAATGCTGTATATTCTACAGCCCAATAAGTGAAGCATCAACACCCTGGGCCCAGTCTGGCCATTCACAGTCTAGCTTAGCCCTTCTCACCCTCCCCTACTTTTATGCTCCATCTGGAATGATGTCAGTCAATTCCTTACACTTGGAGAGAACTGGTTATATCCTTATTCATGGTCTGAAGAAAAGACTCAAGAGTACCTTCAAGCAACAGAGCCTGGTATTTAACTTTGATGTGCACTTGAACCCCTAAGAGTCTCATTAAAATGCAGATTCAGAGTCAGGGTCCAAAATGGGGCCTGAGATGCTACATTTCTCACTAGCTCCTTGGGGAAGCTTGCCATTGATTCTAGACCCACATTTTGAATAGCAAAACCTTAAAGCAGAGATTCTGAAATGTCAGATCAGAATCACTTGGGCAATGCATTGAAACACAGATTGCTAGACGCCGTCTGATTTAGTAGATTTGCACTTCTAATAAATTCCTAGGTGCTACTGTTGATGGTCCAAGACCTAAGGGTTTTGTTCTCAAATTTCAGTCTTGAAGAGAGATTGCCCAGCAGCCCTGGCCTCTGTTCTCTAGGAAGCCTGAAGAGCAGAGCTAGGAATGTGGCAGTGCTATGCCTACCTATTCTGAGACCCTCAGCTCTCATACTAGGATTTGCTTCTGCAAAGCTACTTAACCATTCTGAGCTTCAGGGTGGTTGTCTCTGAAATGAGTCTACTCTTTCTCTAGGCCACAGGGCTGTTATCAGTACTAGAGCACAGGCAGGCAAAAGGCTTAGTGTGGTGCTCAACCAGCTGAGGCCCCTTCTTTCCACCTTAGGCAAGTGCCCTGCCATTCCAAAAGGGGACCTGCGGGATGAACTTTCCACTCAAGGCAATGATCCCAGGCAGGACTCAGACTTAGAGCTTGATCACTATTTGACATTTCTAGTGGCCCTGGGTGCTAATATGGAAAATTCCAAGGTTTCCCCTGTAGAATCTTCCATTGCCTCAGCCCAGAACTGTGTCAGTGAAGTGGTCCCACATCTCCTCCAAAAATACTTGTATAATGCCCTCTGCATTTACAGGCACTCATGGAAGAAAATATCAAATCCATAAGCTTTGTTGCAGTGACTGGCTGAGGCAGAGTGGGGGGAGGGAAGCCAGAAAACATCATGTACACCAGGCACGGGGTTTTCAGCGCTAGAGTACTTCCCTCCTGTGCATCTTTGCAAGTAGAGCGAAGGAGAGGTAACGGAGCACCTGGTAGAATGGAAACTTCTAGCAGTTTGCCTGACCTGCTCTGAGTATGGCACCCACCAGGACACACTGAGCACGTACCACCCAGAGACCCCTGCACCCAGAACCCCTAGGGATTGACAGTGGCCATGGGATAACCTAACATTTAGGTAAAGTAGGTAAGTGTACAGATTACTGACTATGAACCCTTTGGTAATTAGCATTTGACACCCTTACACCCACCTACACCACCCCCTGACACCACCACACTCATTCCCTCATGGTTAGAAAGCTTCCCAGGTAGGCCAGGCACCCCCTGCTTCCTTCAGTACAGGCTATGCAGCATGACTGGTTGGCATCATAAATACGCACAGGGTCACTACTGGAACAGCAATTAGCATGTCTGAGTGAATCACTTGAACAATCTCATGGATACTGAGTCTTTTGGTCGCATGCACACTTTTCAGTTCCTGCTTTTCCTAAGTCAGTTATTTTCCCTCAGACTCCAGCTTTGACAACTTGACTTTTTGACACAAATATTTGCTGTATCCCTTGTACTGCTTTTTGGCTAACTCATCCGTTCTAAATCAGGAGCCAATTTTTTAACTGTCTTGGAGTCCTCTGGATTTCACATGAGCTCAACTCCTGCCAGAGAGGGAGATGAATACAACTCGATTGTGTAAAAATATTTGCCCCTGTGGTTAATGATCCCTATCTTGAAGTATGCTTAAATTCTAGTGCCAGGACCTTAATCCTTAATGCATTTCACCTTTTTCATTTCACTAGTTTGTTGTCAAACTGTCAATTATATTGCTTCATAAGTTCCTGCCCTAGACATCTTTCCCTGCCACAGAGCTTTTGACTGCAGGGTATCACCCAAAATAACCACGCATGTTAGAATTGTGCATAAACTAAGAGTTAGAAGCAATAAGAAGGGCTTGAGTGATCTTCTAAACAGTAAAGTACATACATTGTGGTTTGGATCTGTGCGTTTTTTCATGATTCTAAGGCTTGACTCTTTGTGGCTGGTCACAGTCTGCATAGCTTATGTGATGCAGCCTCTTGCTTTCTAAGTATTAGTTAAAGTATAGTCACACTACATTGTATTTATTTTCCTACAATTCTCATGTAATGATGAAATATAGCCTCATTCATGGAAGGGACACTGATCATCTCTTCAAAACCAAGAATACGACAGATGAAGAACCAGAAGCGCAAGATGAGAATGAATGGCTCACTGGAGATCTCATAACCGGTTAGGACAGGCTATGACTCTGTTCTGTCTTCAGATTCCCAGTTGAATCTCTTTACACATCATCCATGGTCTACATGTGCCTGCATTCATCCCATAGTTGCAGCAGAAACCAAGTAAGAGTGAATACAATGGATTAAGTGTGATTCACTCAGGTTCTTCTTTTCTACGGAGAGTTTCCAAAGAAGTCTGGAGAGTTTAGTACCAGGATGAATGCAGATACTGTAGGTAGTCTACACTATACAAACTCCCTGCATTTAGGAGAAATGAGAATTATATTCTCTGTGTTTCAGAGATGGCAACACTGAATTCCAAGAGGTACAGTGGCCTATCCAAAGTAAAACAGAAGTCTAGAGCCAGCATAGTGACTAGAACCTGGTGCTGCCTCCCAGAGCTCTCTGCTCCTCTCCATACATCCCTGATTCCTCTCTGTAGCATCAGTTCCTTCAGAGAGAAGGATTCTATTCCTTAAGAGGAGTGAGCTGCTGAAGTGGATTCACTGTCTGGAAATAACGAGATCCCTTGGTGAGCAATGGAAAAAAGTGAGAGGGAAGTCCTGCTTTATTCACACCTCAGTCACCACCTGGAATTTAGCATCATTCAGCATCATTCAACCTTCAGAGTCTTGCTCGGCTCTGAGGAATGACTCAGACATAGGATGCCTGGGACTTCAGACAGCTCTGTCTACAGACCTTAAGAAGTTCATCTCTCCTAAACAGCAAATACAAAACTATCCAGAAGTCAGATCCTCAGATAAAAGATTATCGTAACATTCTCCTAGCTGTTATCTCTGCCTCTCCTCATCTTCTCCAATTTATCCTCTATGCTGCACAAAGATAAGTTTTTTTTTAAATTGTATGCTCAGAAACCTCCAATAATTTTCTGTTGCTACAGGAGAAAATAAAGAATCCAAATTCTTCAGCAGGTCTTAGAAGACATACACTGCTTAAACTATAAGCTTTGTTTTCCAAGTTTATTTCCCAGTACCTCTGATTGGGAGTTTATTTCAAACTCAGCACTTAAAGTCACTTGAATATAGCCCATACCTGTTAGCTGGGGCCTTTGACCAGCCATTTCTCTGCTGCAAAGTTCTCTCCCTTTGGAGTCAAAATTCCAAACCGTACTGATGCACTGAGACCCAGTGTGAATGCCTATGTTACCCAAAGGCAATCACTGCCTCCTCCAAATCTCTCTGTATTTTATCTGTTACCTATTTCAAGGCATTTATCACACTCTATTTTCTATTGCTATTATTTATAGATATGTCAAATCTCAACTTTTAGGCCATTTTTTAAAAAACTAGGATTCTTTTCTGGTTTATTTTTATAACCATTACAGGATTTAGTGGTGCCCCAATCACAGGAGATTTATTGTGGCTGAGTAGGAGTTGCATGAAACTTTTAGTCCAAGAAGCTTGTATTCAAGTCCTGACTCTGCTGCCCACAGCCGCATGATCTTGACTAAGTCACTGAACCACCCGGAGTCTTGGTTTTCTCACCGAAGAAAGAAAATAACAATATCTCTTGTATAAGGTTGTTGGGGAATTAGTGACAAGATGTCTGACATAGATCTTGGCATAACTAATTATTTAAAAAATAAATAGGCATGTTGATAAGTATAAGAGAAAAGAAACTAGAAAGTGGGAGGAACGGTAAGACAGAGATCAAGCTAAATTGTGATTGACAGGTGGTTGGCTCTGTTCAAATTCTTGAATTAATTGTCCCTTTTGATCAAAACAAAACAGCATTCCTTGGAGCTGGGCACGTAGCTCAGTGGTTGAGCCCTTATCGAGCACTTGTGAGGCCCTGGATTCTATCTCTAGCACTTTACAACAAAACAAAACAAAGAAAAACCAGCATCCTTAGTTAAGAAGTCTCATCTGCATGGATGCAACTCCATCCCAAGAATGTAGCTTTGGGGTGATGCTTTCTTTTTCCCTGGTTCATCTTCTCAAGCCCTAGGACTGAGGCACTTAAATATGTGCCACAGATGGTGTAGGGAGAATACAGTCCCACCCTTCCCTCTCCATCCCGCCTGCCTCACCCAACAGGCCCAATGAGAAACAGGCAATGGCAGAGGGCACTTGGAGAAGCTTTTGATCTGCCGGCTGCACAGAAGCCAGCTGAGCAAGAGGGAGAATGTCAGATTTATGGCAGCCCTGAGAAGTACAGATATTAGGTTGGCTGTAGCTCACTGACCTCTTCAGACTTTCCATTTTGGTCTGAGATTTATTACCTCCTTGGCTTTTTAAATTCCCAAGGATCTGTCTGTGTCTTTAAGATTTCTGCTCAAGCCCCCCAATTCACAAGGACTTCCTGTTTGCCAGGACCACAGATAAAGAAGACACAAACCACAGAACACCAACACTATGTAATTTTTTCGTTCTTGACTCCTTAATTTCTCAGCCATCCTAGGTGTTCTGTCAAGATGCAGTCTGGAAGTCTAGACCGAGAGATATCTATGATAGAAAATGTACATCAGTATTTCAAGTCCTCTGAATTTATTCTAGCCATTTGACAGTTGCTTGGAGATACAATCTCAATTTTTGCAATGGCCCCTTCAGCGAGATATTTATGGCAGATACAACTGTAATTATTTACCTGTAACAAAGTCCAGGTCTGTCTGCTTCAGGTGATTCAGGCAGCAGAGGCACAAGGAGAACAGATTCATCTTCTTCTTGTCCAAAAGTCGACCTTTTCCCTTCAGGACGTTGCCCCACTCATTATAAAAATATGGATGTGCTAGGGCACAGCTATTTCCTGTACATCCTTTGGATACTACTATTGCAATATGTGGACCAGAAAATGCAGACATGCAAGATACAGTGGTGAAGAGAACGGTTTGGGTTGCGGTTTGAGAGCAGGGAGGGGCTGTATTTCATTTGCTCCCTTTTCTAGCTGAATGACTTCTATGCGATAAAGCTCTGCGTATATTAAAGGTTAACTGTTTTCCTGCAATCACACGCAAGTTAATACACAACAATGAATGTTGGTGCCCCAGAAAGTCCCTGGGAGATGGAGGAATTACTCTGTGGCCCTGCAAGATATGTTGGTGCAGGGCCTGTTTGCAGTATCCCCGTGGCAGCTTCTGAGCTCCGCAGGACAATTAGCTGCTGGTCTTTCCAGTCACATTTCATTTTCACTTGAAAATCTTTCCCAAAGTAATTGCCCAGTTTGAAGTCAGACCATGTCTTCAAATGTCTTTTGGAAAAATCATAATCCATCTTAAAAAGGCAAAGATTTGGCAACGCGGACCAAATCTGCAAGCCAGTCTGAGGACCCAGGGGATAATTCCCAAAGAGGAGACTGATTTTTCTGAGCCATAACAACAATGTGGGAATAAATACATTGCCTGCCTAGATGCTTTTTTTTTCTTTTCTTGCAAGACTAACAACCATTTAAAAGAATACAAAAATTCTTGTGTATTTTTAAAAAGAATTAAGTCATGTTGATTTATATTCTTGTGTACATTTCAGTTATTGTTATGTGTGCACTCACTGGAGTTTCTGAGAATGAAAGGCATTTGTGTAATGTTCAGGGCTCACGGTGGTGTGGACATTTTTGTGTTTTGGCTCTTCTGCTGGCATTTGCATGGTTCAGAATCGTCTGCCATCATGTTGAAATGATCAAGCTGCTGAGCAGTTTTAGCTTGCAGATAAAGTGCTCCAGCTTGCCTGTCTCAGTATGAAGGCAAGAGAATTCTGCTTTAAATTTTTTTCCCTGTATTAAAAATAACATACACACCCAGTAGAATATTTGAAAATCCATCAAAGTAGGAAATCTACAGGGACCACCTAGTGTCTCATGATGGCTCTCCTAAGGACTGCCCCTGCTAAATTTATAATTTACTTTCTTTATAAACATCAGCTTTTATTCACCATTATAAGACATGTGCTTTCAGATTATATGGAGAAATCCTCACAGACAGCACTGTCAAGGCCCTACTCTGTCTTGTTAAGCATATATGTCTGCTTTGCCTTATTGGGGCCAATTTTTTATATTGTCATCTCTCTCATTTTTACCATTTCCTCTTTGTGACTCGAATATAGGAGGAGCGAGAAAACAGAACAAAGTGTCTAAGTCCAAGCAAATGGCCAGGGTTCTCCTTATCTGCTCTAGAGAAACCTGGGCTGCAGGACATGCATAGGATCTGTCTATCCTGACAACTTCTCTGAGACATTTGAGCTCCTGATCCAGGTGCTATCTCCACTGCTGAGGCAGGGCATGGCCCTGCTCCCCAAAGGTGAGGGTTTCCTGATCCCCACCTGTGAGACCCAGCCTCATGCTTCCAGCCGTATGCTCTCTTGCCAGAGTTCTGCTCCATCTCATCACAAAAGAAAGCCTCAGCCACTGTCTTCCAGTACTTTCATTGGTTGATGCCAGCAGGCTGGCTCCTGAATCAGTGTCCCAGAAACCCAGTGGGAAAAACTCTTTGCTCCTACACTGCTGGGACTGCCCAAATCTCAGTAGGTTATGAAGGAGACAGGTCTGAAGCTAACCTCTGAGAAGACCTGGTCTTTTCTGAAGCCCTGGTCCCAAAGCTGCCTGGCACAGGTATAAGATTTTGTGACTTGAAGCATATGGCCTTAAAATTTTCCTAACAATGAGCTTGTGCTGACTGATGTTACAGGTTTTTGGAAACATGGCTATTCCAGAGTACAAGATATTAATCCTTCCCATTGTGATAGAGAAGCTACACAATGTCAAGTATCATGTTAGATGAGGGAGGGGATGTACAAAAAGAGAAACCAGACCACACGGTGAGGGAGACACAGATTAGGGTTTAAAGACCTATCTGCTGATTGCAAAGCCAGCCTCTCCTCCTTTTGCCACTGTGTGGACCCTAGACGTCTCTGGAATGATCTACTCTTGTTCTACAGATGAGGAAACTGAGAGCTTCGAATGGAAAGTTAATAGCCTTGTGGTCACACAGCTTAGTGGTGACAGAACAGAGCTCTCCAAGGTTTGTCCAAAGCTGGCCACCTGGCAGTAACAGACAGAAGGACAAAGATTCTAGAGGATGTGAGCCTGAGAAAACCAAGCAAAGTGCCACTGAATGCAGGCCTGTGCTCTTCCAGACACTCTGAGAGTTTTGCCCAGTGTCCCACGAGAGCTATGGGCCCCTTGCCTCCCCAGCCTACACACATGCCAGGCACTGTGGGCGAGAACAGAACTTTCCCATGAACTCCAAGAAGTGGAAAGTGCTGCCAATTCACCCCAGGCAGGCATTCCAAGCTGGCTTGGAGACCTATCAATCAGTGATCAATTTGCCTGTCACCAGAGCCTCCTGAAGATTACCTGACCCAGGACAGGTGGATCTGGTTTCCAAGTTGGATCTGCAGTGGCTCCTGAAGGGTGACATTGGGAGGGGGGACCTACTATCTCAAAGCCCCAACAAATCCTTCCTTCAGCTGCAGAGGGCATCAGACAGCCCGACATCCTAGCCAAACCGATTTGGCACACTGTGAGCAGCTGACTTTGCTCCCCATTTTCCATGGCATGTCATGGGAATCCAAGGGCCTCTGCCTTCCTGGGTGGCAGGATGGGTGCTTGGAGTGGATAGTTCTGCTACCTCTCTCTGTGTGCAGGGAAAAAAAATACTAGAACAGCTACATCCTGCACTCATTTTTTCCCCAAAGTGACTTCAGACCCATTCTCTTTCTTGGCTGCCTTGCTTTTACGAAAGCACAGGTAGATTTGGAAATGGACTTGAGCAATGTAGCCAGAGAAATGCAGAGGAGAAACTAATACCCTGCCATGATGGCACTAATCAGCCAGGTGGGCTTCAGGTCCGCCTCTCCTTGTCCTAGCAACATTTCTCTTTAAAAAAGCATCCTCACGCAAGCTACTATTATTATCTGTGTCATTGTGTAAATACCCTAGTCACAACCTTTCAGTGGGTTCCACTACCCACAGGATCAAGTTCAAAATCTTTCCTAAGGCAAACAATGGCTTTATGATCTAATTGACCCTTGCTGCAATTCCAAGAACCTACTTCATGCCTCTGTAGTTTTGCATATACAGTCTCTCCCTTTTATTATAATTTTCCTTCCACTTTCTACCTGGAGAATTCCAATTCAGCTTTCAAAGTGCTACCTAGGCATGAGCTCCTCTCTGCATATTCATGAATCATGCTCCTCTGGGTTACTTCAGAACTTTATACGTACTTCAGTGTAAAGCCCACATACAACAAGAGATCTGTCTCCCATTTGTGAAGC
Source organism: Dinomys branickii (assembly GCA_004027595.1). Taxonomy (NCBI): domain Eukaryota; kingdom Metazoa; phylum Chordata; class Mammalia; order Rodentia; family Dinomyidae; genus Dinomys; species Dinomys branickii. The sequence goes on from PVLD010011334.1 coordinate 19,151, forward strand.
TATAAATCTATTTTTATGTAATATCTGGAATCCAAAACATGGCCCAGTGCCTGACTCATAATGCATAAAGAAAAAGAGCTTGCATGGTCAGCCTGCAGAAGAGTCTACTGACATGGGCCTTCTGTGAGGTTTGGCTGCCCAAGGACTTGGAAAGGAAGAAATTCTATCACATGTCCCCACCTAGGGCCTCAAAAGCTTACCATGGCATCCTAGTAGGGGCAGCTGCCTAGGGCAGAGGCTGGCCTCTGGCCACTTAGAGTGCTTTTCTGAGACCCTTAATCCTGAGCTCTCCAGCGACAAATGTTGGCCCATGTAGCCCCGAAGGTGAGTGCAGGCTGTGCTATTTAAAGAGTCAAGTGGCAGGTCCCATGCCCCCAATGGGCCTGTGTGAATTCACATGCAAAACACTGTGTTGTTCTAGACACTCCCCAAAACATGATGGCCATGGTGCATGAGCAGCCATCATGCTGTTCACTTCCAGATTTCTCTGCTTCACTTTGACTCTGGAATCACTAAAGGAATTTCTAGATTCCTTTAGTTTTTCCTCCTGATTCCCAGTTTCTGCCCACTATTTCCATTCTTGAGTTTCTTCCATGTCTACCTCTCCAGACCATCTAGCTATAAACAGTGTTGAGTTCTGTAAAGGCCCAGTCTTAGGACAGTACTTTCCAAGTAGTATTACCCAGGTTCACCTACACTGAGTGTTTCCCCAGCCCAGGGAAGCTGCCCCTGGCGTTATGTTCCAAGCCAGCAATGGCCCAGAAACCATGTCTTAACTCTCTTCAGTAAAGGACTATAGCGTTATGACTTATGTCCTAGGAGACTGACCCCAGACTCTGGCTTCCTCAACCTCTGGTCTTGGCTATCATCCACGAAGATCTGGGGATTAACAAAGTAAAACACCCCATTTGAGATCTGGGTGTCTCAGATGTTTCCTGCTGCCCAGGGAAGATTTCCAGCCTGGGCAAATGTCCACCGAGCCTGAGAAATTTGTCTGAATCCATCAAAGTCATATTGGGACATAAAACTCAAAACCCCTCTCCCCAGCAGGAAGGCTTCCTTCTGCCAAGACGCCAGCATGCCCTGCCATCAGCAATAATTGCCGACAAGAGTAGCAGAACCGTGCATGATTAAAAAGATTTTAAATTGTTCAGTCATCCCAAATTGTCTGTGGTAATGACTGTTTGACATCAGACTGGAGAAAACTCATCCTTTCACAATTCACCTGCCCATCCACCCTCACCCACTATCTTAAATTTAGGATCTTGGTTACCTATTATCTAGGCAATGGTTGGCCTGAGCTGTTTTTTTCCCAGTCTAGTTAAATTAACCCTTTCTTATCATTGGTCAAGCTGCAAAGTGGGAACCATTAAGTAGCAGAGGACAGAGAAGAAGCAAAAGACAAAGGAGAACTTTCATATGTACCATTGCATTCCTTGCTATATATTCCCCAATGCTATAATAGCATGAACTTGAGTTACTTTAAATGGTTGAAAAGTCATCTTATTGTTTAGTGACCTTATTCTTTGACAAAATGGCATGAAAGGCCTTCATACAAAACATGTGTTTCCTTCATCCCTGGAGAAAAATGAGCCATCTGGCAGACATTGTTGACCCTACCCCTGCCCACTTGGGGCTCTGCATGGTGTAGCAGGGAGTGGAAGGAGCAGACAAAGGGTAGGGTAAAGGTGTAGTTGAGCAATTTATAGTCTATTTGGAAAGATAAACAGGAATGTATGAAAACCCAAGCACTGTGAGATGTAAACAAGCATTGGGCCCTTCAACTATCAGCTCCTCCAGCAAGTAAGGTAACTTGAGGGGCTCATGGGAAGGGTGGGCCCTGAAGACTGGGCAGGATCTGGCAGGATAGGAAGGGAAATTAGGGGTCCCAGCACAGGCTGTAGGGTGGAGCTGACTGCTGGGAGGAGGGCTGCTGGGGAGATGGGAGTCACTTAGCCTGATTCCAGCCCTCTGGCTCTGCTCACACACTTACTGCAGGCCCTGTCTTCCCGTTTTCTAGGCTTACCACAGAGCTGTATGCCACTGAATTGTATACGTGTTTACTGAATTAATCAATGAATACGTGAAGGAGCAGAGTCACGAAGAGTGAGTAGGAATGAGGTGAAAGCAGGAGAAGCACCCTGGAAGAAGCAGCACTGAGGGCAGAGGTTGTGTAGCAGAATGGGGAAGGCAAGGTAAGGATTGAGAGGGCAGGGACAGGGGTGGGGGTGGGGCGCCCTGCTGGAGAACCTTGCAAACTTTGGAATGTACATATGACTAGAAATATGTGACTCTCTATAATCTCTCTATAAAAGTATATATAAGTTTATAATTTGCCTTTCCCAATTTCAAGCAAGGAGACAGAACCTCCAATTTGGGCTTGGTGGTTGAGAGTGGCTGGTTTTGGAATCGGTGTCTACATCAGCTTTTGCATGATTCCCTAGTGGCAGAGCTGTGTTCAGGTGGACAAGGCATCCAGCTTGATGCTAAGATCGTATCTACCCTTCCTCAGTCTGACTTAGCCTGGAGTCCAAATCCTGGCCCCCTCTCTTTGACCTGCCTTCACAGAAGAAATGTGCGACGGGCATGTGTGCCTGGCTCAGAGCACACCTTTAATCAAGGTAGATCTTAACTAGGCTTAGACCCAAATGTGCTTCTGAAAATCCCAGGCAAAGGGTGGAGGGCTGTTTGGACGCCAGCTCAGGCTTTTGGATTTGCTGTCAGTTTGGCACTGATTTGCAATCTGCAAGTTGATAAATGTTTAGGCTGCTGGCAGCTGGGTGAGTGAGAAGTGGCTCCAAGATAAGAGAAGCCCTCTTCAATATTTATGGCAGAGCTCTGAGCATCCAGACAATCTTCTGACACTTCCGCTAGGTCTGGGCATAAAATATTCAAATATAGCAGCAAAACTTCACCAACCCTGAAAAAGAAACAGGTTGAAACTATATGCTCAACCCACTTCACTGTACTTCTGATTTTAGTCAGCCAACAGGTTATCTTGAAAACAAGCAGTTTGTAATCTCCTGGTAACAACCCCCTCTCTGGAGGGATTTGGTTGATGCTTCCAAATCAACGTGCCTGTGGAAACAGACTTTAAGCCAAAGGTGAAATTACAAAGGTAAACCCAGGGCCCCAGGCCTGCCAGAGAGCAACCAGGAGCCCATTAAAGCCCAAGCATGATCTCTATGTTAATAATCTAAGCTACCATTAGTGACTTAAAGCAGAGAGTTTTTTAAAATGTGAGAATGCATATGATTTTTATCTTGCCATTATCCCTATAATCATTTGTCCTGATTAAAGGCTTCTGCCCTAAAAGATGGATGGTCTTGGACATTTAAGTATATGGTAATCTTTTACCTCTTAAATGCTGTTTCTCCCAAGACATTCTTCCATGAACTTCAATTTAAAGACCAGCAAATAGTTGTTTCAAATAATTGTCTTTCCTCAACTATTTGAAAAACATGAGAGTTGGGATGGAGGGGGACGGTGAAGGACAATAACTCTAAAAACCTTCATTCTTCCAATCTAGGGAAGTTAAGTAAGCAGTTACGAGGCTCATTACCATTTTTGCAATCAAGAGTCAAATATTTGAAAAAATGCCAAGACATGTTAGTGCTTGTTTCTCCATAAATACATAAGGCAAGATAGTCATCAAAAAGGAAATGTTAGGGTATCATTCTCTTTATTCTTCTCACATCTAGGTAATGCCAGACAGGCTGGGGTTCCCAGGGCATTCCTATGGCCTCTGTTTCCCCAAAGTGCCCTCCCCAAACAGACCAACTTGTCACTCAGCTCACTGTCCTCCCGGTCTCTGTAGCACGGTTCTCATGCCAGGTTTGGCTTTAGACGCTTGATAAGTGGGGCTGTGCAAAACTAGAAAGTAGCAGGAGTTTTTGTGATGGATGAGGGCAAGGGCATTTTTTTGTTTCAGTCTAGTAGCAAATCCTGAATTATAACAATAATCACTTTATCAGCAACATCTTAAAGAGCAGCAGTCACCGGTGAATATCTTTATGTAAATCTAGATGTTTCTCTTTCAAGTTTGCCTGAAGCAAGACACTTCTTCCCTCAGCATCCCTGACGTGCAGGGCCCGCAACAGTCCAGACCGAGGCTAAATGTTCAGGCTTATCACTGCATTCTTTGAGAGGAACCTACATGTTAAAAATCATACCATCATACACTATTCCAAAAACACCCTGCTCTGGCCTCATGCTTCACTGTCCTTATTCCTGCTGTCCCTGCTCCCTAGGGTGTCTCCCCCTTAACTTTCCTGGACTGTACTTGTTCACAGAAGGATCGTCTGGAGGAGACTATCCCTCCCATTCACACAGAATCGGGAGTCCTCATTTTTCTATGTCTTCATTGCATTAAGTATGCACCTCGCATGAGAATAATTTGGCCACTTGTCCATCTGTTCTGCCAAATTACGAATTCTAAGTATCAAGAACGGAGCTTTTTCCCCAAGTATCCCACAGCCTAGCACAGAGCCTAGCACACAGGCGGGGTTGGTGTTTGCTGACTGAAACAGAATGCCACTGTTCAGTTCTAAGTCTGCCATGGCAAGGCGGTATCAATTGTCTGTTTTGTCCCAAAGCCTCTTGACCTTCTTTTCCAAACACCCTCCCCAGTTCTTCCATCTCACCTGCCACATTAGTTCTAGCGAAATAGGGAATTAAGATAGGCCTGGATTCCAATCCTAACTGCCGAACGATCTATTAGCCACATAATTTTGCCACGGTGTTTGCTGTTCTGCGCTGGTTTCCTTTGGCTGTGACATGAGGACAACATGGCAGAGGGCCTCTAGAAGATAACAAAGATGGGTAGAGGTTCACCTGGGAGGCTCCTAACACAGCAGTCACTGTCTCCCCAAGCTGCTGGACCCCTGAGAGTTTGGCCAGTGTCCTCACAAGGAGGCTCACACTCCCAGTTGGCCTCGGAATCGGTAGGACAGCTGTGTTTTCTTTTCCTGCCTAGCAGTTCATTGTTAGCAAGTCCCATTAGCACAAGAAACTTGGAGTCTTAATCAAATAATGCCCTTAAAGGGCTAAAAAATGTAGCTCACCAATGCTCAACAGTGAGCAACTGTTACACAAAGTGGTACCTTTCTGCATGAAGGCACTGAGAGTTCTAACAAAATGCAAATACAACAGGCTCACACAGATCTCAAGGGTACCACCAGCTCACCAGGACTGAGTAATTTCAGCCACTTGCTCTGGAGAGCAGCAGGCATGTGTTCAAATCCAGGCTCTGTAACTGGTGAGCTGTGTGGCTCCCATCAAATCATGTAGCCTCTCTGAATCCCAATATACTAAGAGCTCCAGCCCTACTTGATTTTTTAAGGATTAATGCATGAAAAGCACCTAGCGCAGATAACAGCCACTATGTACATAACGGATACCGAATAAAACTGTTACGGGAGTGAAACGAGATGAAGTCTGTAAGAGAAGAGCATGGTGTATAGGGCAGCTCAGTTCTTCCCCTCTTTCTGTGCTTGGAGTTCAATGATGTCATCCCCTTGAAGTGCCCAAACCGCACATCGGGACCCTTCCTGACTTGTTTCTCTCCCTTTTCCATCTGCCTTCCTGTCTCCCTTTCAAACACCTTCAAGTCCTGTTGATCTTACCTCCCCACAGTCTAGATTTGAGTCTTTATTATTTCCGGGACCCTGTTATGTGCCCTTGCAGCTCCTGGTCTTTCTCCTTCATAACCATTCTCATCATTTGTGGTTTCCTATTTCTTTTTGGTGTTCTACTTTTCCTTCCCACTGGGAAGGAAACTGGCAGGAACTCTGTTTTGCTCACTGCTGTTCATTCCCAGTGCCTAAAACTTGTTATACTGTAGGCACTAAATAAAGATTTTCAGGTAAGTAGATGAATGAATGAGGCTTGGGTTTAAGCCTTGGTATCCTCTCTATCTCATAAACAGAGAGATCTTTCTTTAAAGAAATCTGATCATGTTACTCTCTTGTTCCAATTTCTTTGTGATTTCTTATGTTGGGGAAGATGAACTGCAGACTGCTGTCATTCTTATGAAGTATTGACTTCCCAGGACCACTTGTCTTACACCTCCCCTGTGTTCATGCAGTTTGCCCGCTGTACCCAGACCACCAGCTGCCTTTGCACTAGGAGCTCCCTTTCCTGGGCCCTCTGAAGGCCTCACTTTCCCTGACTGACCCCTGTTGGTTCTGCTGGACTCTAGTGGCACTCCTATTCCAGGGCAACATTCCTGCCAATGCAGGATGGGCTAGGGCACATGCTACGGACCCAGCTAGTATTTCATGGTTAATTCTAGCAGAGCACTTTATCTGCACACAATCTCCCCCATCAGCCCATACACTTATTGAGGGCAGTGACCATATATGCTTCTGTACAAGTTAGAGCCCTTTCTGTCTTCACTGGGCTGTTCTCAGGACTTTTTAGGGTCAGCTAAGAAAGTGAGTAAATGAGTAAGTAAATAAAACCACCAGTAACACTTTAACCAAGGTTTTCTTTTTTAACAAAGAATCTCATATTAAGTAGCATTTAGTGCAAACTGTAGTGCTCCACTGCTGAGAACAGAGAAACAGAACCACCAAGACCACAATTAACCAGCAATGGGGGTGTTGGCACATTGCCATAGGGCACCAAGGCATTAAACATTCTGTGCTGGAGAATGACAGGGCGAATCTCAAGAACCCAGAACTCACCTTCTCAAGGGAGAGCTAGACATAAACAGTGAACAAATAGAACACATGGACAGATGTAGAATAATTATAAGTTATGATAACAGCTTTGAGGGAAGCCAAGAAGGGGGTCTAATTCTATGATCATGGAGGGCGTCTCTGAATAGTGATGTTCAGGATAAAATAATGAGTCTTATTGGAGACCAATTAAGACATGGAAGAGGTATCTTCAAAGGCAGAAGAAATAGCATGCATACTTGCTTTATCATGTAATAACATATATTCCCTCTATTGTATGTGATAGAATTGGATGCAGATTCATTTATTCCTGAGTACACTCCATTTTCTGTGATGTTCTTCAGCTTCTCATCTCATCTTTATTTTCTTACAAGCAAATGGCAAGTATGAAGACTAGATAAAATAATATTCTTGTTTTAGTCCATTTGGGCTGCTACAGCAGAATATTATGGATATGGTGACTTCTAAACCTTAGAATTTATTTCTAACAGTTTTGGAGGCTGAGAAGTCAAAGATCAGTGTTCTGGCAGCATTCTTGTCTGGTGAAGGAGCACTTACTAATTTGGAGGTGATGCCTTCTTGTTATGTATCACAGGTTGGGAGCATTGGAGGTGGCTCCTGGGGTTTCTTTTATAAAGGCACTAACCCCATTCGGGAAAAGCCTACCTCTTACCTAAGCACTTTCAAAGACTCCAATTCCTAATATCATCACTTTGAGGATTAGGTCTCATTACACAAATTCTATGGGTACACAAGTGTCTTGGTTACTCCTCTCATTGCTGAGACAAAATATCTGACACCCAAACTTAAAGGAAGGAAGATTTATTTTAGCTCACAATTTGTGGAGGTGTCAGTCCACAATCTGTTGGCTCCAAAGCAGAGTGGTATGGCTGAAGAGAAACAGTCCATGGCAGGGTAAACAGGAAGCAGTAGCAGCAGCAAGCCTGTCTTCTTATTTGTCTCCTTATACTCCATCCAGGCTACAAGTCTACTGATGGGTGCCTACATCCAAGGTGGGGCTTCCATTATCTATATGCAGAACTATGCTAAGCCAATTTAGTCATCACACACTCTTAATCACAGAATCAAATGGGGATATAGCTCAGTGGCATAGGTGCTCGCCTGGCAAGCCTGAGGTCATGAGTTCAATCCCCAGTACCAAAAAAAAAAAAAAAAAATCCCAATATCAAACATCATGGATCCAGCCACATCCAAAAAGCCCCACCTATGAGTACACGAGACCTTGAGGGGACATCTAGATATAAGCCATAACGACAATTCTGTGAATGGAACCTGATATATGTCCACAGCAGACTCTTAGTTAAGGTCTGAGGTCAAAGAGTGGAGGCAGAATAAAGAGAGGGAGCTGAGGATGATACAAAAGATCAACTCTGATGTTTCATTGATTTCCTAAAGATGCCTTATGTAAAACCTTCTTCCACATGCAAATGAGTTTTGCATTTGTTACATAAATTCATATCCGTGTGTATGCAAAGAAGCAGTCATGGGTATAATCCACATATGAATCTATGAGGGAAAGGAGGTATAAGGGGTAAATCATAACAAGTGTGTAAATGTACATACGCCTGCAAAATCAGATAGATGGCTGTAAGCATATGTTTGTTTGATTTCATAAAGGATTGTTTAAGAATGATAATCCCAAGGGTAGAAACTTTAGTACTACAGGCTTTACCTTTAGATAAAGATCTCCTATTTTTTAAAAATGAGAACACTGGTTGTTTTGATCAGGAAATCCAAGTCATGCTGCTTCCACCCTGATCCTTGCGAACTGAAAGCCAGAGGCTATCTTGTCAGTAGAGAGCATGTTCTCATCGATGACTGCCTTAATGACATGAAAAGGCAGAGAGTGACTGGCTTGATTATCTTTTGATGATCCTGCTCATAAAATGAGGCCGAGAGCCCTGTTTTGCTAAATAATTAGAAAAATGTGGCATGTTTCCCCCACCACTCCATAAAATGTTTGCATCTGTTAGTTGATGTCTAACATTCCAAAAGTCCCAGGTATCCTTAATTACAGGATCCAGAGAATTCCACATGGGAACACCCTACTCAACTGTTTTCTCAGCTTTCATCTACACAGTAAAGAATGTGTCTTGCCTTATCCAAACCGCCAACAGGATAATCTTATTCTGCATTTTGCTGATTGGTCTCCAAATATAATCTTCAGTGGCAAAAAAATCTTGAAGGGCTGCCTTGAGATTTGAGCATTCAATCAGTCTGAGGAATTTCTTTTGGCAAAAAGACTCAGGCTTGGTCTGAAGTCATGGGGCTGTGGTTGGCTCTGTCTCTGAGGCTGGGTATGCCCAGCAATGTGGTTAAATATCATCAGCACTGAAGCCAGCCACGGGGGTGTGCTGGAGGTAATTATGTTGATGTGATATTGGGCTACACAGTACAGGGCTACTTAGCCTGCAGAAAAAAAACCTGAGGAGCAACTAGGTTTCTGTTTCCAAGTTCAACAGTGTCTCTAACCTCCAGCACAGCACAGAACTTGCCATGGGGTGTGGTAATCTTTCCACCACTGGATGGGGGGGGGGTGTAAAAAGTATTGTAATGCTTTTTCTCCACTACACCCACAATGTGCCCACAAGTGGATGTTCAGAGGGCATGTGCCAACTTTAGAATTCATGAATGAAGGGCAAAAACTGTGCTCTATTTTCACTAAAAACTAAAGGTATGTGCTTATGCTTAAGGGTGTTGGTGGTTTGGGGTGTATATCATTGAAGTAAAAAGTGATATCAGGGTATATTTTCTATCTTAGTGAAGTAACAGTTAGGTGAAGATAGAAAATGTGGGTGGGATTACTGGCAAAGTGGAAGAAACTCTATTCTTGGAAATATTTTTGAATGCTTAATCATTCATTCTGAATGCTGAAGTTTATTTGCCTTTCTACAAGTAGGAGCCTGGGTATGTCACATTCTCTCAAAACTTTAGTTTCCAATGAGCATAATTTCAAATAAAATTGATTATATGAATGATTATATGAATGCCTGGAATGCCATTAAAGACAATATAAGACAAGCTCACAGTACATTAGTGAGTGCTGTGGAGACGCAAATGCCTATAAGCAGCAGGTATTTGGCATGCAAACCCGCATTCTCCCATGGTGTGTCAATTTCAGACAGTGTTAACCGCCACCACACTCCCAGGGAGCTCAGGTGGGGCCTTGGACCTCCTCAACCACTCCTAAGTAATGTTGCTATGTAAGAAGAAACCTATCTGCCACTTCAGGTCTAGCTTGTCCTTTCTACGCTTTTCAAAATAAATATATCCTCCAAGAAATGTGCAGTCTATGCAGGAAGCATGAAAATTCATAGGAAAGGAAAGGGGACTCCTTAATTTTACTAAAACATTGAGGGGCCAGGTGTAAACTTTGAGCATTCATATTCTTAAAGTCAGTGAGTGGAAAAATACATCTTGATGTCCACCACGGCGAGTGCTACATTGTCCTGGGCACAGCAGTGTTCAAGGCAAGCAGCTATACTGTCCTCAAATTGTACAGAGTGAGGCAGAAAATAAGCACATAAACAAATAAACACACGTAATCTCAGATTTAAAGAAGTAATATGAACAGAACAAAGGTTGGTGAGGTGATGAAAGATGGGACTGGAAATGGAATTGTTTCAGCCAGAATGGGAAGGCAAGATGAGAGATGAAAGGAAAACTGAGTAATGAAGAAGAAAACAAGAAGAGGCAGAGGAGAAAAGGTACCAGGTAAGGCTGGAAGGAAGGGAAGAAAAGAGAGCCAAAATTCTTGAGCTGGAACTTGGACAATGGAGGGCAGACTACTCAAGTGTTACTGCTAAGTGGAAGAGTGGGAAATGAAGCTGGAAATGTAAGTAAGGATGAGGATGTCCGATAGGACCTGTGCATCCACGGGCAAATTTTAGTCTGGTTGCTGTTCCGGTGTTTTCAGCAGAGGAGCGATGCAGTATAATTTGCACTTCAGAAAAATCACCCAGGCTACTGTCTGAGACTGTGGGGGAAGTTGAATGAAAGAAAAACAAGGAGGTTTCTGCTAGAACCAGCGCAGAGAAAGATGTTGGCTGTCATGGGCTGAGTTCCACCGGCTCCCAAGGCATCTGTTAAAGCCCTCGCCCCTAACACTTCAGAATAGAACTGTATTTGGAAATTGGGTCTTTAAAGAGATAGTTCAGTTAAAATGAAGTCATTAAAGTGAGCCCTAATCTAATATGACTGGTATCCTCACAAGAAGAGATGGGAATGTAAACAGGTACAGAAAAGAGACTGGGAGAAGCCACAGGGAGCAGCAGCCATCTACAAAGGGAGGCAGGACTCTCAGGAGCAATCAATCCTGTGAAAACACCTTGATCTTGAACTTGTGGCCTCTAGAGTTTTGATATCATACATTTCTGTCATTTCAGCCACCCATGCTGTGGTACTTTGTTTTGTCAGTCCGGGCAAACTGACATATAGCTTGGACTGGGGTTGTGGTCCTCAGGACACTGAAAAGTACCCAGACCCTAGATATATGCTGGAGGAAAATAGATAGTTCTTTTTAATGGATCAGATGGGGCTGTGAGAGAGGGTGTAAGGAAAGCTAGACTCATGCTTAAGGTTGAAAATTTGGGTAATTAGTGGTGGTATTCCAGTGAATGCAGAGAAATCAAGTCCACTTCGGCCAGATCAAGTTGAGATACCTCCTCAGTGTAGGAGTCCTTAGAATAACAACAAACGTCTCCCACATGCTGCACCTGCCCAGCACCAAGGGAACAGAGATTCTTCAGAGGAGATATCCAAGAAGCATCATTGTTCCTCAAATATGACAGAGAGCTACCAATTTCACAGGTAGCTCTTTTTATTCTTGTGAGGGTAACTGGTGGCCAGTTTCATTCCATTTGTTTAGTGGAAATTGACCTGTTTCTAAATTCTGTCCATTAGATTTCAGCCAACCACTAACTAAGATAAAACAAATTTACATTCTCATTTAATGTCTTCTAGTAATGACATACATATGGGGAAATTAGGACCAATCTGCCTACTAAAAATAGCCAAAAGAGCTAAATGAAGTGTTTTAAAGTGCCTACTCAGGAAACAAAGAAGTTCTACACCATGAAGAAGCTCTTCTCCATGACCCAGATGAGAATGGGAGCCTAGAGAGGTTTTGGTGGACAGGAGTTGCTTTCCCTTCTAAGCATATGTTGGTCCTGGGTGGGAAGTGGAGGAGCGATCAGCACTTCAGTTTCTTGAAGCCAAGATGAAAACAAGGTTCCAGCCAATGGGGACAGACAAGGGAGTAGTAAATTCTACATTTTTTTCACTACTTTTTTTTGAGACAGGGGCTTGCTCTGAAGTTCAGGCAGGGCTTGAACTCATTATGTAGCCCAGGCTGGCCTTGAACACACAGCAATCCTCTTGCTTCAATCTCCCAAGTGCTGGGATTACAGGTGTGAGTCACTATGCCTGGTTTCTAAACTCTACATTTTACACTGAAATCCATAGAACTGGGTCTTACAAATGAGGTGTTTGGGAAGTAAACAAGCTCTAACATGGACAGAGTTAATTCATATGAATATTCCTTAAAATTTCAAACTATAAATCTGTATGAAGGTAATCTCTAATTGTTAGTGCCTCTGGCTTCTGGCAGGATGTATGAATGTCCTTGCTGGGGGAACATAACATTGGTTCCAACAGTTTTTTTCCACATTCAATTTTTAATATAATATGATAACAACCTCAAAGAAGAACCATACATAAAAAAACATAAGGCAAAATGATCAAGAGCCAATAAAAACAAAACATGGTACAATTAGATATACAGTTTAAAGAGTTATCAGATAGACTTTTAAATAACAATGCTTTCTATGTTCAAGAAGATAAAAGACAGGGTTGAAATTTCACCAAGAACTGAAAATATAAAAGGCAACCTAAATCAAATGGAAGTTCCATATTTGAAAAAAGTATATAACAAAATTTAAATGGATAATTTTAATAGCCAAATTTTCAGGTAACTGAATTCTCAGAGGAAAAACAGAGTTAAAGGGTGTCACAGCAATATTTAAAGACACAAATGAATGAAATTTTTTTCACCACAGGAAACCTTCAGCTCATGGACTGAAGACACCCCCAAATTCAAAGTTCGGTAACACCTTTGTAAGGCTTTCCTCCCCCTCCACAATAACCCTAATTTTTTCCCACATGATGCTATAATTCGATTCTTCATCTCTGAGTGCTAGTATACCTGAATTCCACTCACAAGTGATATCTACAGTGAACTGTACTTTTCCAGGTCCAATCTGATCACCACCAAACACAATAATCAACTTACCCTTAATAAGAACTCCAAACATGCATTACAACAGTCTACAGTTTCATTGATTTTATTTTCATTGTCTATTGCTTGTTTCCATAATTTCCTTTAGCATCATATCAACTGACTGTGAACAATGTGTCTCTCATAGGCAAGGATAACCCCCAGTGTCTTACCCAGTGTTTTCCTGAAACCAGAACCTTCTCTCCCTACTGAGGAGGTACTATCAATTTACCTTCATTTCCTGAATGAAGAAGAAATACGTTTGGTGTGGTATGTTCCTAGAGAACCTGTGTGGATGACCAGAAGTCACCATATGATTTTTTAAAAAGCCAACAATTCACCTATTTAAGAGTAGGCAATCTGTGACATTAACCAAGGCTCAACACAATTTTTCTAGTATGTTTCTTAAAACCACTCTTGTCTCACTTAAGAAAAATATAACATTCCCATCTCAAATATTCTTGAAATTCTTTGCCCATGACATAGAGTGAGATAAATCCTATCTTTTCATACTCTTCTCACATGCTGGATAATAATTCACCTGGGGCCTGAACACACTAAATTACTTACAAGCTACAGAAGCTCTTTTACCAACTCTTCACAATTTGTGAGGGAACCTTGTGCTTGGGTCACCTTTCAATGGAGAAAGAAACTCCATATTTTGCAGAGATCTCCTAAGCAGCCACAATAAATAAAAGACAGCTCCAGCAAGTGGGTTAACCCCACAGCTCCTTTGGGGCATCATGAAAAAGGCTGTCTGCCTGCAGTGTCCCTTTGCCCCTCTGGGGTTTGATTAATTCTCTCCAGGTACAGCATACACACCTCATAATCTGTCTGAGAAGCTTCTGCCATCTCCTCAGGCTGGATTAGAGGTTTCTCTCTGGAATCACACAGTCTGCACATCTTCCCTACAGCTCAGCACTGACAGGTTGGATTGTAATCATCCTTCTCTTGTTTGTATTCTCAGCTGAACTATGTGCAATTGGAGGGCAGGGACCAGCTTTCTGCACTGTATCTTAAATATTAGTGTCTAACATAATGTCTGGCATATGTGACAATTAGGAAGATGTTCTCTGAATAGTGTTGAAAATGTTAGAAACTGGATGGCAGCTGAAATTGAGCAAGGAACAGAAACAATGGTGGGTGCAAAGAGAGATGGTTGCAATTCCAGGAAGAGAACAGAAATGTCTGAAGTTCACTTTCATTGATGACAGGGAAGGTCTGGTAAGCTTTCATGAATGCAGACTCCCCCTGATCTAAACGGCTCTGATTGGTTAGTCACAAAAATGCTAACCTCATTATTAATTTAAATATTAATAAGTTATTTAACGCAATGCATTACACTAAATATAGAACTATATGGTTGTACATGCAATAGTATTTAACTATTGTAGTAAGTCAATATTATATATTGATTTACCAATACCTAAAAATAAGTTAATAGTTATTCTCAGTGATTCATGTTAGAAATGATTTATATGTTCAACACTAGGAGATTGGGTAAATAACAATGCACATGAATAGAATAGACTAGTATGTACATGTAGTCATTAAAATGATTATGTGATTGTGCAAAAGGTAATATGTAAATCTTCAAACTTTTAGTGAAATAATTATTATGCAAAAACCAAAGTGTTGGAAGTTGTGAAACAGGACATATAAATAGAATATAAAGTAGAATATAAAAATGGAAGAATACACAATTTCACAATGGGATTACAAGTTACTGAAATTTTTTTCTTACCACTTATTTTCTGAAATTTGTTCAATGAACATGCGATGTTTTGCAAGAAGAAAAAAGTAGCAGCGCTGATCCCATCTTCCTGTTACTTCACTGGGTTATTGTGAGGTTCCAGTAAGAGAAGTGCACATGAAAGCAGTTTGCGAGCCAAGCAAATGTTTTTCAAGCATCATTATAACATGACTAATATTTTTGGTGATTTAATCCCAAGGACAACAACCTTCTAACCAAAAAGTTAGTGTGTCATGGGTGGTGAGAGGATCTTGGATTCCACAGCACTGCTAAGACAATGCAAATGCAGCCACCAAGTCAAGTTGACTTCTGCCTCAGAGGCTCACTCTTCACCCAGCACCAGCAGTATGGGCTGCAGAGACATACACTCTCCCAGAAAGTCTGCAGACACAGGCCTTCGTGACTCCATTGACTAACTCCCCTTTCCTTTGTCAATACAGACTTCATCTTCAAACGAGTCCTTTGGGTTTATTCAGAAATGCATCCCTTTTTAAAACTTGAGCCAGCTTCTCAAAACCCTGTGTCCCTTTCCTGCAAAGGTGGATCCATAGTTCATTTATGTCGGAGGGTGGGGACGTGGGAGTTGTGAATCTCTTCTCACCAGCTCTTTTCTGTCCTTGTTAATTCTCTAATCATACTGAACGATCACAGAGTTTACTGTGTCATCTCTGGTCACCTAGAGTTTCCCTCACTTCATTACTCCTTGGGCAAACTGTCTCTGGAGGGCCCTAGTGACAGATTTATATTCTGAGCAACAGACAGGAATGCGTTCCTCTGCTTTTCCTTTGCCTGTACCACATAAACATGTCCTGGGACATTCCCTGGGAAGAGCTGCAGGCCAGGACTTCTTCAGACAGGAACTCACAGAGAGGAATCTTCTGGAAGGGAAAGTCATAGTTAGTCACTGGAACTCAGTGAGTCTGCCATGGAAATGGGGTTGTCCACCAAGTGCATATCCCAAAGAGATTTTGTGTTAGGGGTGGTAAGGGGATAGATTTAACACAGGACACATAATTTATAGAATTATTTTACAATATTCACCCAAAAAGTAAAATGTAGGATGCAAGAGACCTATAATGTACTAAAAAGTCAAAGAATTCAGCTGAAGGCCTGGATCTCATGGCAATGTCCTGCACAAGTCTAGCTGAAGACCTAGAGACTGAGGCAATGTCTTCCACAAGTCCAGCCAGAGACCTACAGCCAAGGACAATGTCTCATGCAAGTCTGTATTAAGGATCTACACTGAGAAGTCCAAAAGGTCAGTGGTGGAAGCAAGGAAGTCTGCACCAGCAGGGTGAAGGGTCTGTGCCAGCAGGCTGAGAAATCTACACTGGAGTCAGGAAGTGATGCTCAAGGTAAGGACCAGAGCTCCCCTGAAAAGTACCACAGCCATCCTCAGTGACAGAAAGGACCTGAGATCCTCCAACAATGAGAACTGCTAGTTCGTATCAGGAAAACTAGTGTGACAAGCTTCTCCAGGAGAATCAACAGCGCACCATTTTCATTTCCAGTTCTCCTTTTATGCCACTGGCATCAGTCCTGAGGTGGGCCTTGCACACCCAGCGCCACACTGATTCAGTTAAGCTGGATGTTACAAGTTGACCAATCTATTGCAAGTATGTTGAATACCTTGTGCCTCATGGTAGCCAAAATAATTTGTTTTGTAAGAACATTTATCAGTTAAATTCATCTGTTATAGTTACTGATGTTTAAAAGAAGTTATTCCAGCTTTTAAATTCCAAACAATACCTTTAGATACTTGTTCACACCCTTTAGCTAAATTTATTACATGAAGGATGGCTATCACTAATTAGCAGCTTAGAAGAAATACATCTAAGTTGAAAGTTTTCTGGCATATCTTTATAAAATGATTAAGTCTACCAAGGTCATGTGCAGGAATTACTGTGTTGTCATTATTCCACTGAAAACTGCCTGTCTTTAAGTATAAGAAATGTTGATATCATCTTTGTGGCTGTCTTAATGCATTGAAGCTTAAAACTATGACAAGGTATTCACACCAGGGAATCATAGTCTAGTAGGAAATATGGGTACATAAATAAATGTTATCCAAAAATTTTCTAGAACCAATGAAAAGTAGTAACTAAATTTGGTGACACCAGGAAGATTTTGCCTGGATAAGAAGTGCTTGTAATCAGTCTTACAGAAAAGAGTGACAGCAGCCCAGAAGGGAGAATTTTCACAAAAAAGGAAACAGAGGACCAAAGGAGCCAGAGGTTGCTGAAAATGCTGAGAAGTTGAGTTCATTACACACAACAGCCTGTCAATAGCAGTTTTTGCAAAGTGGAGGGCTGTTACCAGATTTCTTCCTTAGATCAATAGCTCTAGCTTTTGTCGGAAGTTTACTATAGTTAAAGACTGGTGGATGGAAGAATAATTAGAAAATGGTTATAAGGATGACAGTAAGGACTTAAACAGAAACCACACAGTGCCAATGCAGAATAGGTCAGATTCAAGTCAAGTTCAGCAGATGGACTGGGCAGGCCTTGGAGCTAATTAGAAGCCAGGGTGAGCAGTAGAGATGTCCATGTTGGCTTTTAAAATGGGGTGGATAGGAAAAAAGGACGTATTCATTGACCATCCACTATATTTCACTCAATATAACTGGACTCAAAAATAGAGAAAGAAAGAGTTTGGGGTTAAGATAATGTGTAAAATTATAGTGATGTCAATTTGCAAGTGCCTAGTATAGGTGGTCCTTGCTTTGCATGGAACACAGGACTGTAAAGATGACCAGGAAAACTGACATAATGCAAAATAATCTTCATTATAAGTGGGAAGAAATTACCATTGTTCTGTGGCTTCTAAAAATTTTAGTCAAGCCTTAAAAACTCTTTACTATCACTTGTAAATATATAAGAAAATAAAACACAGTACAACTAATATTTACTTAATACACTGGTTTAAAACATTTGAAGCATTGAAATTTAAAGGGTTAAAAAAATTGAAAGGTTGTATTTCTTTCTCAAGAATTCTTGCCTTCTAAGCTAGGCATGGTAGTGTATGCCTGTAATACCAGCACTTGGGAGACTGACGCAAGAGGATCTTTGCAAGTTTGAGACCATCTTGGGCTACAAAGTAAGCTCAAGTCCAGCCTGAACTGCATAGCAAGACCCTGTCTCAAAAAGACAAAAAAAAAAAAAAGAAAGAAAGCATTCTTGTCTCCTAGAGGAAACATGAATCTATGATTTGGCAAATTTTCATTTTCCTATCTCAGTTTGGGTCAGCTTTCAACACTTTTTCCTTGGTACTTTCTATTATGAAAAATCTCAGAGAGTTCCTTAAATGTGAAGCTTTTTGCTGATGTCACTTTCTCTGAGATATCTTCATCCTCTTTATGACAGCCTCTGTCCTCATTGATGTCACTGACTTCATTTTCACCAAGTTCCTCTATCTGCACCTCTAGATCTATCAAAAGCCCAAGTGTCAGTATTCCTGCATTCACCTATTTCTCCTGGAACACCATTTTATTCAATTCAAACTTCACTTCTGATATTATCATCACATTTTGTTTTTTTGCTGCCTTTTCATCTTTGTTAGTGTCTTAGTTACTTTTCTCTCATTGCTGAGACAAAATATCTGACACCCAGAATTAAGGAAGGAAAGGTTTATTTAGTTTACAGTTTGTAGAGGTTTCAGTCTATAATCAGCTGGCTCCAAGTCACAGTGGCAAGGTACAGGGGCAACACTTCAAGGTGGCACAAGACAGCAAAAGCAGCAAGAGCAAAAAGGTGGGGGAGGACAAGCCTCTTTTCCTCCCTTATATTGTAAGCAGGCTGCCTCCACCCAGTGGGTGTGTAGCACTCACATAATCTCCATGCCTTCTTCTTGCACAGGCTTATGATGAGTAGAAAGTAAAGACTCTGGGTCCTGCTCATTGACTTAGTTAACCTTCTAAACTTCTCAAATTGATACAATGAACAACATCCCAGAGTGATAAGGATCCTTTTCACCCCAGGATGTAGAACTGCTGAGTCACTAGTCACTGTGTCACTAGACTCCTCAAGTTGACTCAATGTATCAACCATAACAGCTGGTCAATTTTCTCTTTGAAGCATTTATTTACATGAAATATTGCTCACATTTATCCCTGGGAGACCAGAAGACAGCACACATACACTCTTTTTTCTCTTTGCATGAGTGGAATACAAGACATGTAATGACAAATGGCCCAGACTGGGTTACAGGGGATCTTAGTGACAAAGTTATGAGGCAAAGATTTAATTTCCATAGCTTGAAAAGAAAACCACTGGGAATTTGATCATATGAGCATCAACAATTCTAAAGAAATTTGGCCATGAAGGAAAGGAGGGAGTTAAGATATCAGGATCAGGAAGAGACAATTAGGATTAGACGGTGAAAACTTCCATTTTTTAAATGTGTAGCTGTGATTCTGAGAGATTTGGTCAACAATTTGATAAAAGTCAGATACTTCTGACCCACAATAGTCCCCATTTATGAGAATCCTTTTGAGTTTAGTAATTTTAATCCACAGGGAAAAAATGAGACCTGTCTGGGATTTCTTCCTCACCCTCACCATGGAGCCCCTGTCTAAAAGCTCAGACTCTTATTTTGCCTACTTCAAGGTCACATCAGCTAGCAGAGGTCATGGTTGTAAACAACTTCATGCTAATATTTATGTCTCTCTTGTTAAATTTTCTTGTGTTAAAGTCCTGGGAAGACTTCCATAGAAAATATTAAAATATTGGTGACACCAGTTATTCATGAGTTAGCCTTAATAACATAAAAAATATACTGAAAATTCCTGTATTGTTTTATGTTTAGAATTACATTTTAGTGAATGATCTTCATCAATTTAAGAAAATATAAAGATTCATTTTGAGTTTTTACATAAGCTTTACTGTTTTTGTTTTGTTTTATTTTGTTGTTATTGATATTGTTTCTCAGAGAGCTTATTACAGTTAAAAGAACTGGCCCAAGGCAGACTTCCTGAATTAAAATTGTGGTATGGTCATCACTAAATGTGAGTGTTTGTCTTCTCCTGAATTTTTCTTTCTTTCACAAAGTGAAGCTAATGACAATAGCATCTTTCCTTTACAGATTTTAGAGCGGTTAATGAATTGACATGTGAAATGGTCATAGAAAAATACCTGATAACTAATGCTAACTAATTGCTAAATATTGCTAATTTAATGTTAAGAAAATTTTTTCTTTTCTCCTGTGGAGGGATTTGTCCCCAAGGCAAAATGCTTGGCATACTTGTATCCTTTTCTGTTTATAATAAATGTGTGCAAACCTTTGCATTTTTCTAAGCACTGGCTTAATTGTGTCTCACAAATTATGGGGTGTAAGATTTCTCTTGTCATCTAGACCTAAATGTCTCTTAATTCACCTCTTGAATTAATGTGAAACTATGGTTTATTTAAAATGTTCCATATACTCAGTGGAATAAGTGCCTGCCTAGCAAGCGCAGGGTCCTGAGTTCGATCCCCAGTACCGCCAAAAAAAAAAAAAAAAAAAAAAATGTTCCATATAAGGAAGTGGAGAGTGACAAAGGAAGGACAGGAGAAAGTAAAGCCCAGACTTCAATGCAGTTAGTAAGACGATAGGCTATGGCTGGCTCATGCATGGTGATAAGGGTGTTAAAGCTAAACATTCTGTACACCCCCAGATAGTTCAATAAGACAGCATCATAATGTATTTCAGGACAAAACTGGTATGATCATTAGACTCTTGCCTGCTCTCACTTGTTTTTATAAAGCATACCCACCAAATTTCTTTCTTCCTAGTAGAAATGGGAAGATTTCTTTATCCAGCTGCTCTCCATTGACGGCAGAGTAGCATGGTGCGCTGGCACAGTCAAATCGTTCCTCACCCACAGCTACAACCTTATTCTGTCCTTACCACAATGACATTCACTTGCCATGTCTCCGCACTACCAAAGAAGAGCTCACACAAAAAGAAGGACTCTATGGTCATCCTTCTGTACTCCTAGCAACCCCCTCCAGGAATGTGGGTGGAATGAATGAAGAAGCAAGCCACTTTATAAAGTGTACAGAACTCTGATAATGTCATCCCCAGTTGAGAAGTCAGGAAAACAAAGCAGAAGGGATTCATGTTCTGCAAAAGTCCTAGACCCAAACCACCTGATCCTTACTCTAGCCCTCTTCAGAGGTTTATATTACCTCTTGTCATGCCACAAGCAGTACACATGTGTCAGAGCCATCTTGTGAGCCCATCAGATGAAATGGGCATGAGTTATTCTGGATGCTGCCTCTAGGCTGAAGACAAAGTCCTGGCCTCTTTGGAGAGCCCTGGTGAGTGCTTTCGCCAGGAATGTGCTGGAGGCTTCAGATGGTTTATCTAGCCAAGGAGTGGAAGTCCAAAAGCTCAAGATGAAGCGTGGAGAGACTAAATTTCCCAAGGCACAACAGAGGCCTTCTCTTCTATAACTAAGCCCCTACAGCATGGAGTACTGTGACTGTCTCTGTTAGCTTAGTATTCAAAAAAGATGTACCAGACAACAGGGCTGAATAAATCTCAGCAATTTGAAACATTGCTTTGTTCTCCTATCATGTCTGAATTTCTTCCACATTATAATATATCTTCTTTCTTTGCTCCAGCTAAATTGAATCCCTCTTTCCCTATTGTTGGGGAGAGTCGGGTAAGGTTTCGGGCACACTAATATTTGGATCACTCCCAAAAGCCTTCTCTCCCCACTATCCTCAGCAGACTCCCCCTATCCCAGCCCATCACAAGAAAAGGCTTCTGAGTTGTTACCAGTTTGCAAAACATCTGCTTTTACTATTTGGCATAGTGTGGGGTTGGGGTGATGGGATTTGATTGGCCTCATAGGACTTAGTATATTTGATCCATTACGTGCCAGACCAGGGACCCTCCCCTCACTCGTCCCTATGTTTAGTGTGGCTGATCTATTGTTGGCTTTCTCGTTCCAAGGCCAAGTTCTAGGGTTAACTGTCCTTTTTCTGCCAGTGCCTCCAGATCTTGCACTGTTTTCCTCCTAATAAATGTGAGAAGCTGCCGGTCTCTTTATTCTTGGTTATCCACTGGGCTTGAAGGAAAGAAGTTGTCCATAAAAGACGCCCCTGATTTACAGACCATCTCCTGCTTGGTTGAGGCCAACATTCCTCAGTGCTGTGCCCACATGTGTGTTTGGCTGGCCACGTGTCCAAACAGACAGCTGGGCTGGGAATGGAGGCTCTGGAATCCAGCAAAGTCAGCCTCCTAGTGGCCTGGAATACCCTTCTCCTCGCACTCTGCCCATCTGCATCTTAACTGAATGCTTTTCCCCAGCCCCAGGTTCACCTCATCCAGAAGACCTTCCTGGCCCTTGCCCTCCACTATACTGAATCACCATGCACATTGTTTGCTAGGTTCTTTCCTACCTGTATCTACTTCTCTGGCCAGTCCCATCTCTGGTACAGAAAAAGAACTTTCAGATTAGTCAGGTCTAGGTCTGACTTCCCATTGTACATTATATCAAAGTGATTGGGCAGCCACAACAAATACCACAGACTGGATGGTTGAAACAACAGAACTCTACTTGCTCACCATTCTTCAGGCTGGAAGTCCAAGATTAAGGTGTTGATGGGGAAGGTTACATTCTGAACCCCATCCTTGCTTTTAGATAGCTAACCATCTCCATGTACCCCTTCACATGGTCACCCTCCTGTGTATGTCTTTGTCCACTCTCTTATCCTATAAGGAGAATTAGATCCTTCCCATATAACTATTTTACCGCAATTAACTCTTTTAAAATTCTATCTTTAAATAAAGTCCCATTTCTAGGTACAACATGAAAGTTTGAAGGGAAACACTTCAGCTCATGATAAACCTTTAGCCACAGAAGGCATTTGTGACCTGGGGTTAACTTTACTCTCTTGCAAAACAGGGTTAACAATCCTTCCTAGGACTACAAAGATTAAACAAAATCTTTTATGTCAAGAACTTGGCACTGAATAAATTCTAAAAGACTTGAATCCCCTAACCTTGATGGCAGAATCTGTGTTCTTCATGTCAACTGATCAACAAATATTCATTTCCTAATTTTAATGCAGAAGTTTCTTAACTTTTTGGCAACGAGGTGCTTTAGTTAACTCAATTGCTCCAACTGAAACATGGGACAGAGACAGCACAGTGTAGAGAGAGAACAGGGCAGAGGGACTGTAGATGTCTGCTCTAGTGTCAACTCTTGAGCAATATATTTACTAATGCCTCCAATCCTCTTCTATGAAAGAAAATTTAGAGTAATCAACACTATCAGCATTGTTGCATCTATTAAATGAGAACATCATCTCAGTTGGCTGATATAACAAGTTCACTGCAGATATAGTTGCTAGCATTATAACTGTCAAGAATAGCTTAGTATAGTACATGAGTATCTATGCTGGTCAATTTGCCACACTTAAAATGTACAGATGTCTTAAAAATTAACCAAGCCAAATAAGGATTTTGGATATTTTTCCCTGCAGGTAGGTTGCTTAGTCTCTTGAGTGAAATTGAAAATTTTCGTCATTTAAGGTTTAAGGAAGCTGTATCTTCCAGGGCCAAGCATAGCCAAGTAGCGTAGCCAAATGTCAGTGAATACAGTAGTTCCCCTTTCCTGTGGTGTGACCTTCACTTTTAGTCTATGGTCTAAAAGTATTAAATTGAAAACTCCTGAAAGAATTCATAAGTTTTAATTCCATGCTGTTCCAAGTAACATGATGAGCTCTCACACTCGGTTCTGTCCCATCTGGGATGTGAATCATGTTTGAGTCCATTGTATCCACTCTGTCTGGGTCAAGCTCCTGCTATATAGCCCAAAGCCCCCACCACACACCACACTTTGTTAGATTAGCCAGTGTCGTCCGGAGCCACCAAATAAACAGAGTGGACAGGTTGGAAATTCTATGGGCTTAGAGATCACCTTTCAAGAGTGGAAGCCCAAGACCAGATCTGTCTTTGGATATGGTGACTTCTTGATACAATAGATCTCCGTTGGTTCTCGCTCAGGGCTCTCTTACAGCAAAACAATCATACTTGCCTGAGCACATACATTTAATAAACATTTATATCACAGATACTCCAATACCATTATTATGGATGCATATGCCTAACATTTGGGGGAACTAGATAGGAGAAACATGAACAAAGAAATTTGTGGTACAACTTGGTTACTATAGTTGATAACAATGCATGCTAGTTTGTAATTTCTGAGAGTAGATTTTAAGTACTGTTGCCACACAAAATGGTGTATATATGAGAAGATACAGATATTAGTTAACTCAATGTACTATTCCATAGTGTACACGTATTTCAAAACATCATGTTGTAAACAATATACAACTTTTATTTAATTTAAAATTGAAACTTAATTTAAAAATCAACAACTAATTTACTCTATAAACTCATTGCATATATTTTCACATTTTTCTCCTAATTTGATTATTCTCCCCTTTGTTTGAACCTTATGATAAACTTATACGGGACTATTTGGCACACAATTTAGCTGATGATGAACTAAATACAGTTTTTTTTCAAGCTGTTTATTTCTTGGTGTTTCTTCTGAAGGCGGCTTTAACTTAATCTCCCAATAATTGGGTCACCTATATCAGTGTTGTCATAACACTTATTTACATGACATTGCAGAATCTTATCAACAGGGCCAATGTTGCACTGCATCTGTGTATGGGAGCAGATTGAACTTTAGAATAAAGATATTGGCATATTACTAGGGTCTCACTTAGTCATCAATAGTTTAGTGCAGTACATCATTATGCTGTAGGACCATAATGCCTCCCAGAGCAATGTCTTGCAGGGGTACAGCCATCCATCCAACCTTGTCAGGTTCCAGAAGTGATATTAGTAACACACAACTTCAAGCACCTGCACTGAGGAAATAGTATCATCTCTATCAAGATGCCAATGTAATATTGGATTTCTGTAGTTGCACAACCCGTTCATTCATTCCTCAGCTACCCTTTCTTCTTCCTTTCATTTATCATTGTTTTACCCTAACTTTTCCACCTTTAGAGGGGGTGTTAGTTTTCACACTTTGTAGCACAGACCACCAACAGTAATTCTGCTCTACCAGGCATCTCTTCCTCTATCCACTCCCATCAATAGGGCGGATTCCACAGGTGTAAAACAAGGGGGCTGTCTTGACCATGAGTTGATATATCCACATTCACTATCAAGGCTAATTTGCTACATAGGACAACGGTACAATCAACCCCATTAGGCCCTTGGAAATACTCACATAAAAGGTTCAAAGGTATGTTAAGGTTTTTGCTTAAGGATTATCCTTGCTCTTGTGATTTATAGTTGCAGCTCTTGTTCCTGGGACCAGTGAATCACACAGCAGAATTAACCACTCAGAATCAACCATTAAGGGAAAGTTAGGGTATTGTAGAGAAAATAAGAGTTGTTTTGCTGTGAAGAAGATCTGTGTAGTCATAAAGGCATTGCCCTCCCAACACGTCTTTCTGAATGGGTCTTCAAGATTGGTCCCAGTCAGTGAGAGGTCTGCTGCACACTGAGCACAAATGATCAGTCCCTCCTCTATGTCTTGTTGCTGAGATTTTAGCTTTCAAGAGAAGATACCCACTGCTTATCATGTGTATATTTCTCGCTGACCATTTGCTGTCCTCATCAATTGAGACTTTACACATTTATCCCACAGAGGCATGTAAGGACATTTATCCCTGTGAGAAGAGGTAGCACCCAAGGGGAACAGCCACTCACCAGGACAAGAAGGCACTCTTCAGGGAATAAAGGGACTGAGCATGAAGGAAGGAAGCACAGAATCCCTCTTTCTAGACCCTTAGTGGTTTTATGGGAGTGTCTCAGAAATGAAGCATGAGGATATCGTAGTAAACAGAATAGTGCTCATCCTAGTAACTATGATTTTTATCTTCATGGCAAAGGAGACTTTGCAGATGTGATTAAGTTAAAGATTTTGAGATGAGGAAATGCCTCCAGATTATCCTTGCAAGGCCAATGTAATCAAGTATCCTTTTAGAGAAAGAGGTATGTGGGAGAATCAGAGTCTGAGGAGGAGATGTGATAGACAGAGAGAGACAGAAAGACAGAGAGACAGAGAGAAATTTGAAGATGCTATGCTCCTGTCTTTCAGGATGGCTTCAGCAGCTGGAAAAAGCACAGAAACACATTCTCTCTTTGAGCTTTGTAAGGAACACAGCTCTCCTGACCCCTTGATCTTAGGATTTCTAACACTAGAACAATAGGATAACGTAAGTGTTGTTTTAAGCCACTGAATTTGTAGTAATTTATTGAAGCAGTGACAGATAGGAAGTGAATGCCACCAGCATCAGTGGGGGAACTGCAGAGTATGTGAGGAGCCTGTGCAGAACTGTTTTCTTCTTGTTGTGGTCCTACAGGGACTGTAAATAGAGAAAACAAAGCCAGATTTAGGGGTTCTTACTCTGGAATCCCAAGCCCATAGGTGACACCTGAGGAATCCTCATACCCTATAAAATTATAAAATTTTATGTGGAAAAATTTTATGCAATAGTCCAGGTATCCATGAGCCCTGCAAGGCTAAGGAGACCATAATGCTAAGTGAAATAAATCAGACACATACGTTTAAATATCAGTGGTTTTTCTTATGTGAGAACCCCAAAATATAAATAAAAAGCAAAACAAAGGTTAGATAATAGAATCCAGGGAAATCTTTTTCAAATGGGAAGGGAAACAAGGAATGGGGATGGGGAAGGAGACAAAAAAGAATTAAGACATGTTATGCACATGGACAAACTCCCCACAGCAAACATAATCATTATGTAAACACATTCAAATGGCAAAAGATTTATATGATCTGAAGCAAAACCAGAGTTTGTAAACTCATTCAGACGGAGACAGAGAGAGGGAGATGGCAGAAATGATGATACACACCTATAATTCAACCAGCATTCATAGAGGCTGAGTGAGGAGAATTGCAAGTTCAAGTCCAGCCTGGGTAGCTTAACAACCTGTGAAATCTTGTCTCAAAATGAAAAGGACAAGACTAGAAATGGAGCACCTTGTGAAAGCCCTGAATTCAGTCCCTTGATTGGCTCAAGGCGGGGAGGGGGGAGTGAAGAAAGAGCTGCAAAGTCAGTCAGTACACAGAAGTGATGTCATGTCAGAACCAAGGTGAGGGAACACTGAGCTAGTGCACTCCAGGAAAAAGTTGGAAGGAAGATGCTGGAATCTGAGTGAACTTCAGGGTTGTCCCAAGGCTGAGTTTGATCGAGAAACGACCTGCTCCTCTTTGAGAGTTGAGGTTATAATCGTGGTATAATACAGATGTATAACACAAATTCAGCTTCACCAATTCTGGAGGTGGGAATGGTGTTTAATATACTTCACTAAACGCAAAACAACAGATAACCTGTGTCTTGGTTACTTTTTTCTCGTTGCTGAGACAAAATACCCTATGCCCAAAATGAAGGAAGGAAAGGTTTATTTAGCTTACAGTTTGTGGAGGTTTCAGTCCTTACTTTGCTGGTTCTGAGGCAGAATGGCACATGGCAGAGGGCAAACTGTTCACGGCAGCAGAGCACAGCAAATACCGCAAGCAAAAAAGGGCGGAATGGCTGCAAGCAGCCTCCTTTTCTCTCCTACATTGTAAACAGCCTACCCCCACCCAGGGGGCGTGTACCTCTCACATAACCTCCATGTCCTCCTCTTCCACAGGCTCAGGATGTTTACAAAGTAAGCACCCCAGCTTCCTGTTCAATCACTCAGTTAAACCTCTGGACTCCCCAAGTTGACACAATGTATCAACCATAACACCCTGTTTCCACAAACCATGTAGAGGTGGCTCCTGATCTTCAGCTTGCCTTTCACTCTTGCCCAAAGGCAAATCTCCAGGCTGGATCCAGGGGAGACAGGACGTTTTTGCCAAGATATCATTGCAAGGAACCTTGCCAACCATGGTTTCCCCTATCCCATTAGGACCACACCTTAGGGAATGAAGAAGAGTCCAGTTTAGTGTCAGGCCAGTTGCTTTTGTGAGAAACATGCTTCCAAAAGTTCCTGGGGGTGAAAGGGAGAAGGTATGCTGTGCCTATTAACTACTAAACTATCATTTTATGACCTAAGAGCAAATAAACCCAAACCACATGTTCCATTTCAATACAGATGAACAGAGTGTTCCAACTAAAGGGAATTATGCCTGAAGATGGAGTGATCCAAAATTCATTGTGGCCTTTGGAAAATATTTGAGAAATACCTGTTCTTCCTGGGAGGTAGTGGTAGCCACTTAGTCAGGTATCTTTATCTACCTTATAACAGGTAGTCTTGGAAAGGGCATTCTTAAGTCACTAAGAGAGATGACCCCATTAGAATCTGCTAGCTTAGGAGACCTGAGGACCCCAGGAGTTGTTGTGGGACAGACAAGGGGGCATTGACATTGTCCAGCCAGAGTAAACAATTAAACAATTGTTCATGCTAAGCCTAAACCCACAATCGCGTTAACACAATGTTGATTCATATGATTCTAAAATAAAGACAAGTGGAGTGTGTGTTCCTGAAGGGTTGGCTGGTTGTGGAGTATGTGAGAGGAGACGGCTTACTTCAGCTGCAGGGGAGAAAATGTGTTTTCTCCATTACAGAATAGTTTTTCCATAAAGTCGCACAAATGTTAGCTTGGAAATCTGATCCAACAGTTGCACCTAATGAGCAGTGAAGACTCCAAAGGCAAAGAGATGGAGGACTCTCTGCCTTCCCTGGGGAGTGGACTGAAGATATTCCAAACAGGGAAATTAAGGGAAGGTGTTAATCGTCCAGCATTAGCGTTCTTACCCAAGGGCATTTGAGCTGGATGTTCTCTCTGCCGCGTCTACTTTTCTGCAGCTCCCCTCAAATCTCATTTTTTCACTGCATTTAGGACTCTGCTGATGTGCTGACTTATCAGAAAGATTCTCCCTCAACACTCCATCACACACACACACACACACACACACACGCACACCAGTGAACAGTGCCTTGCACATGGTAAATATGCAGTGCAAACCTGTTGAAAGGTGTTGACTGAATAGATACTGATGCCTCGCTATGGCATTCTCCCTAGGTAACAGCTGCATGACGGTTGAGACCTCTAGCACGTTAATTTGGTATTGCCATGTTGTAATAGCTGCAAGATACAAGCGATGAGAGACCCTAGCATGAATTCAAGAGATGAGAGACCCTAGCATAGACTCAAGAAATTCATTTCCCAGTTCATGATTCAAGAATTGCACATATGGAACTCGTGAAATTCAGTCTCACCCATAAACTAACCAAGATCATGTAGGAGGGCTGGAGGAAGTGCAATTATAGGATAGTAGATACAGATAGAAAGTTCTGTGGTAAGTTCAGAGCGACAGGCTGAGGAATGTCCTTCCCAAGAGAGATAAGTCCTGACCCCCCAAAATACACACTAGTCACTTGTGTATGGCAGCCAGGTGGGCCAAGTAGGCACCTGCTAAAGGCACCTGCTTATAAAGAACTCTAAAGAATCACTACAATGCTTTGGGATTATGGCATCAGGATTATGCAATTCTGAAAAAGCAGGAAAACTCCTTTTGTCCTTGACTCTTCTTTGATTGGAAAAGCATCATTGACTCCCCTACACACACAAAAGTCTAACAGGAAATAAACATTTATTTAAGTCCCTCTCTACTTTCTTAGACATCTGGAGGAAAAAAGTTGTCTTTTGTGAGTTTATACGTATTAAGCGCCTTTGCCACACTGGGCTGTTTTCTCTCAGGCCTGGAGATACAGCCGTCCCCATCAGAGCCAGAGGCCACCTCCAGGGCCTGATCTCAGGGCTGGGGGTCTAGAGGGCAGAGTCCACTGGGAGCTTCAGGGAGGTGTCCCAAGCTTCTCATCTGGGCCCAAGAGACTGAAGAATTTTGCACTTGGCTATATATGTATTACACTTCAGTTTAATATTTATGTAAAAGGTAGAATATGGGTTTCAAACAAATTAATGGTTTAAAATGGTCCCCAAGCAGAGATTGGGTACAGACTTCCTAGGGTGTTCAAGGTGATAAAAATCTATGAAAAAAGACCTTCAGTGTGACGGAAGCTGAGTGAAGGGTGTATGTGGGCTCCTTACAGCATGTTAGCAATGTTTCTGTAAACCTAAAACACTTTGTTAAGATTAAGATTTTCTTGGCTCCTCAAAGCACTGTATTTTTTAAAGGATATCTAGGTAAATGCAATTAATTTGAGAAGACATTCTTTTCTCCTTTTTTTGGTACTGGGAATTGAATTCACAGCCTCATGTTTGCCAGGCAGTCACTGGGCTGTTGAACTAAATCCCTGGCCCAGGAAGATGTTCTTTTAAAGCACGTTATATGCATTTATTTATTTGTTTATCAATTTATTCACATTTAAACAACTGAAAGTGTATTATTAAGTACTGCATTCAAGGAAAACATCAGTTGGGCATGGTGATACACACCATTAATGCCAGCATTTGGGAGGCTGAGGCAGGAGGATTGCTGTGATCTTGGGGCCAGCCTAGGCCACACAGTAAGTTCAACGCCAGCCTGCACTGCATAGCAAGACCCTCTCAAAAAACAAAACAAAACAAAACAAAAAACAAAAAATCAATAAAACTATATCATTTAGAATATGGGAAGAAAATGCTAGAAATATCCATTTTTATTTTTATCTCAAAGATATTTTTTCATGTTTTATATAACATACACATTATTTTAGGACTGTAGTCATATATACAATTTACATATAAATGAATATACAAATACTAGAGGAGTACATGCCTCCAATATTTTTCTGGTACACATTAGCAAAATAATTTCCAGAATATTGAAAATGTATATTAATCACATAGTGTTTTAGGAATATATCTGCAGTCTATCTTTCCTCTTGTCCTTAAGGGAAGGAATTCCAGTTTTTTATAGAGATATGTACATAGTAGGTGCTCAGTTATATTTATAGAATGCCTGTCCTCTGTATTTCTCCTGACAATATTAGCATTTAGAGAGCAAAAAATGTGAAGTTAGTCTAGGAAGAAAGCACAGAAACTATTGCAGCCCAGGTTATTCGGAAAGTCTATCTCCCTTTTTTAATTGCTTTTTTTGTCTTTTTTTCTTCTTAAAATTTTAATTGTCGTGGTTTGCATGTGTTTTCTACTCTCAGCAGCTTCAAATCCTTTTTGGAGGCGGCATAACATAAATCATAAATAGTTATAATAACAGTCTATGAAAAAAGCACTAACTAAACAACTTGAAAGGATAAATGCAATTGCAAGAGGATTGCTCAACCTATTTAGCAGAAGTGGTCCTTTTAAGCACTTTATAAGCAATCATTTACATTTAAACAATTAATGTTCTAATTGCTAACATTCTATTCACATGAAGCCAACTGCTTTGGCAATGATCTCTTAGCCTAATACATGACTGCTTCTTCTTGGACTGAATGCAATGGCAGGTCTTTCAAAAAAAAAAAAGCTGGTGACGTGGACTAGCTCCAATATATTCCTGTGCACTGCTTCCCTGCCCGGAGTCGGTGCTTAACAAATACTCCTAATGGTAGACTACAAAATGTGGGTTGGAAGTAACAGGTAAATCACTCAAAACCCTATTTTCTAAGTGGGAGAATTTATATGCAAAGAGAAAAATTCCACTGAAAGCCACCCAATGTGTTAAGGGGATGTTTGGATTAAAATCTGTGTTTTAACTTCTTGTCCAATGCTCTGGCTACACCAAGATCTCTTGCCATTCTTAGCTGGATTTAATTTAGCCTTTTAGTAATTCTCACTGTCCTTCAAGATAATAAGCTCAAATTACCAAGGTTTTAGGGAGTTTATGATGATTTCATCTTTGCTCATTATTTTGCGACAGGGACTTTCTGCCCAAGTGTCCATCTTCCATTTTTGCTCAGTGTCTGTCAGTCCCTGACATTTGCGAGGACGAGAAGTGATGAAAATCTTACCCTCAATGTGGGGAACTCTGCAGCCAAATGTTGTAAGGGATCAAACCGAGCACCATCCTGGGAGCCAACTCCTTCTTTCAATTGTCTGCGAAGAAATCAACAACTATTGTCTTTTTGAGACATCATGCCATTGTTGCCCCCCCACCCCAAGACATACTCTATGATGAGAAAGCCCAGATGACAACTGGTAATCATACAACAATGGGCCTTTGCCTCATCAAGGGTGACTCCAGGAAAAATAATTACAAGCAGGGATGCTCTCCAAAACCCACAGATGGCTCCACCAGCTCTTTCCCCAGAGCTAAAGACAGACCTGACAAACACTATCAGCCTCAAGGATGTCAAAAGTGGAGAGAGCAAGAAAAAACTGGGAAGATGAAGACATCGCTGGCTGGACCAGAAGAGAGGCCAAGGCGGTGAGCAGCGGGAGGGGGGATCCTTGAGTGAAAGAACATCACAGCTGACATCATCAGGCGGAGCAGACCAAGAAACAGCTGAGCTAGCAAAACAAGCTCCCAGCAGGCTCTGGAGACAGCCCCACAGCACAGGATAATCCTGCAATAATCGCTCTTCTACAGTGCAGACAATTCCAGCAACGCTGAGGCAGGATCCCAGGCAAATAAGATTTCTTGAGACAAAGCGAAACAGTACTGAGACCTTTTTCTCAGACTTCAGTCTGAAGGGATCCTGCCCCTGTTCAAGTGATCTAGAAATGGTTAACAGTAGCCAGCCCACATTAGGAGACTTTGACTATAACTGGCCATTCATCTAAATGTTGGGCAGTTCATTCCAGACCCAAGACCAGTCTTATTATTGAAAACAGAGTTGAGTTAGATCTGAGATTTTCAATTTTTGTTTCAAGCATGAAATCTTTGTTATTAAATTACCATAGAACGTTTTCCATGGGAAGTCAAGATTAAATAGATAATAGGGGAACCTTCAAGTTGAAATGAAAATGGCTGGTGCAGAGCTCACAGGGTCTACCCTGCACTCCCCGATCCTGAGACTCTGCAGATATTGGAAGTTAGTGCAGCTACTCTAGGCTCTATGGGTCAAGTTGGAGCTGCAGAATGAGAGGGGGAAGTATCTAGACAAGGAACAGAAACATCAGAGGCCACAGAAGTGGAGGATTTGGATAAATATGGCAGATTCTATGATATGCAGTGACAGTGGAACCAGTGCTTCCCAAGAATCCTGGTTGTGGGGCCCGATTTTCATTATCCTGCACCACAACCAATGGGAGATGCTTCCTTTCGAAGTAGCAGGGAACTGACAGAGGTGATAAAATTTAAGCCAGCTCAATAGAGAGCACAAGAGCTTATCCCATTGCCAGTGTGCCTGGAAGGCAGGCCTGTCAATCTAACTGTCTATCACAGGAAAGGGACAGCAGTGAGGGTCTGGTGGGTTCATACAGTTGCTACCTTGATTCCGGGCCACACAAATGGTTGTCCCCACTTACAGCTGTATCAGATTCCTGAAATAGGAGCAATGGCTCTTTTCTTCTCTAGACAAACTGGGCTCATCCTCAGTTTGTCTAGAGAAAGCAGATATGTATTTCTAGGAAGATAAAGATGCAAAAATAAGCTATAGAATGAAATCCAAAATATGTGGTAGAGTTTGTAGTGATATAAGGAAAATGGTGGGGAACTGGGCTGGAGGGAGAAAGTATAAGCTTTGAATGCACCTACCTTCCAATTACCTTCATGGTAACACAAGAGAAAGAAAACATTAAAAACAGATTCTTGAAAAGAAATGTATGAATGCTCAGATTATGCACCAGGAGGCCACTGTTCTGTGCAGTGCATGAACTCACTCTTGACACTGATGAGTCCTCGTACTCTGCAAGAACACGGTATAGTGTTCTGCACTGCTTCAGAGATGGTCATCTGTAACCCTATCAAACTCTGTGCCACTGTGCTTCTCCAATCTAGGGATCCATCCTGTTTCTTCTCTCCTGGAATCTGGAGTGGCTTTGTGACTTGCTTTGACCAATAAACTGTGGTAGGGATGACACTCAGTTTTTCCCTTAAGAAACCTAAGAGTATCCACTTCCTGTCTTAGATGCCAGCCATCTAGGCCAGCCTACTGACTTATGAGAGACCAGTCTTTGTGAAGAACTTAAAGTACCCCCAAAAATGGTAATTAACATCAAGTTACCAAACCAGCTGGTGGGCAACACGAACTGGGACATTTCAGCCCAAACACTGACCAGCCAGATGAGCTCTTAGCTGAATGTAACCATCCAGTAACCCCAGCCAATACCACAGAGGAAAGATACAACTGAGTCCAGGAAGCACACAGAATGTGAGAAGTGATAAACTATTGTTGTTTTAAGTCAGTAAGTGTGGAGGTTGCCTTGTTACACAGCAGAGGATAACTGATACCCCTGAGCTGAATGGCACAAGACTGTGCCGAAGGAAAGGAACATGTGCTCTCTGCTCTCCAAAGGAAAAGTCTTGAATTAGGGATCTGTGTGCATTTAGAGACTCTGGAGGACTTCAGGAAGTCTATGATTCTCCCTGAAACAGAATACAAAACTGGAAGTGCCTGGACATATGTATATTTCTCTAAACAAAGAGGTAACAAAATCAATCAAATGATCACACTTGAGGATTTGCTAAATTCTTAAAAGAAGCTGAACTCCAGTATATAACTTAGATAAAGGTGAGTGAAGCCAAATCTCAAATCTCTCAAACTGTTGCCTTACTGTATCCTCCACAGAGGCCCCAAGACACTCCTGAGATAGAAAACCCTTTCCACTGCAGTGTATTTCCCCAAATAGCTTTGCCTTTTCCAGAATGACATATGCATGGAATCATACAGCATGCAGCCTTTTGAGTCTGGCTTCCCTCATTAGCACACTGCTTTGGATATTCATCCCTGTTGCCCCATCTATCAGTGGTCCCTTCCCTTACCCTCAGTTGTATTCCATCAGATGGGTGCTATCTGTTCTGTATCCACTCAGCTGTTAACAGATATTTGAGTTGTGAGTTTTAAATACTGAAAGAAATATTTGGGGAAAATTCAGAACTACATCTCTTGGGCTTCAAAATTGCCAGGATTTCCTGTAAGCAGGACAAAGACAAAGGAAGTTACCCTCAACCACCACCCTCAAGTAATCAGAATTTAAGAGAGGTTAGTCTAACCGCTTCACTGAAATCTACAGCTTTACTTTGTGCACAGGAAAAGAAGACAATACAAGCCAGTTCAACTCCTCCTCCATCCCTGTGCCCACCCACTTTGGGGTAAGTTGGCATAGTTGCACACACATAGACGCAGATGAATTCCCAGACAATTGTGTAACGGCACCAGTGTAACAGATAAGCAGGTGTCGCAAACTGTGGGTACCCCACACCACACCAGCTTTATCGCATTTCACAGTGTGTCGGGCCTCCCCTTCCCAGCCCCTTTTCCATGCTGGGCCCTGAAATTGATATGTATGCTGGAGAAGCTAGAAAAGACCTCATCCAAAACAGCCTCTGCAGGGTGTGCCTTCATCCTGCTGCTGAAACAGGCCTCCTGGCCACCTAGAAACTTGGGAGACAATGGGAGACAATTGCACTTTTGGAATATCCTCTTTCCTGCTGATGCCTGTGGACCCAAAGGGTGCTTTTCCAATTGGCAGCCACCAGGAAGTAGAAATCACACAGCCTACATGCTCTACCCCTGGGATGGTGAAATATGTGCAGTCACAAGGAAATATGAGCTTCCCCAAACCTCATTCTGTGGGTTGGCACTGGAAAGGAGAATCTGCCAACAGAAGTTGAGCCTGCAGTTGGGAATTTGCCTGTCCCCAGGATATCTTGTTGCGTATCCCTGCTGCACCTATTTTGGAGACCTTCTTCCATATCAACCTGGTTCCAGGTGGGCACACAACCATCCTAACACCCTATAGAGATCACACTGAGATCCATGAAGCAGCTGAAGCAGGCAGCTCTGCACTGTGGTGGACAGCTCCCAGCCCTGCTCAAGTGCTCTACCAGAAGCCATCATAACCACACCCCCAGGAGGCTGTGTACATATCCCATGACTATCAGGATCCACAACAAAAGTCACTTGCTGAGCTCAGTCTCCCAAACTGCTGGTTAAGCAGCATCCACAGTCCAAGTTCTTGTTTGAGAATTTGTCTCTCCTTGAATTCAACCAAGGCTGCACTGGCTGTGGGAGACCCTGTTCCTTGATCCCAGTGGCAAGACTACACCGTAGGCTCCTTGCAGAAAACTGAAGAGCACATCATGTGGCACATGAGGCAATGGTGTGAACTCAGCACAACAGGGAGGTTAAGGGTTTTTTTTTTTTTTTAAGAGCAGAATATTTACTGAGAAAATGAAAGCTTCGATCCAAGAGAGGGACAGAAGGGGGGCCCGAGCGGGTTACCCCCGACTCTGTCTCTGTCAGGGACTTTTATAGGGAAAATCCATGAGGTGAGGCAGGTCCAAGGTAGGGGAGATGGACAAAACTATGGTCTGCCAATAAGGTTACAGGTATAATTGTCCAGGTAAGACTGAGTGGACTGGGATCAAGTGGGAAAGTGAGTCACATAACAAGCAGGCATGCAGAGCAGGGCTTTTCCCTTAAGGATTAGGTCAGGGGCTTTTCCCGTAAGGGTCGGGTCAAAGATTCTTCAAGGTGGTCAATCCCTGCTGTTCATCCCTGGGGAGGTATGTGGATGCATTTGTTTAGTCTTCCGTCTTGAGGTCTGGCCCACAGGTATCTTATCTTCTATGTTGGCTTCTTCGAGGGCCCAGCCCTGTCTGACTGCCTATAGTATTTCTATCTATCTCAGCTGCCTATAACATTCCCCCCTCTGAAGCAGTAACCCGAACTGCCGTGAGGGAGTAACGGGCGATGACCGCTCTGGCTTCTTCAGGCTGAAAGGGATCGTAGTTGTTTATCGGCAGTCAGAGATACTCTCCAGAGGGTCTATCTAAAGGCCCTCGAAAGACACCAGGCGTTTTCATCTTGGGTAGGTGTATAGCTTTAAGTCTGGAGGAGACAAAGGCAAAGAGCCACTTAAGTATGCATGGGCCAAATAATAAGATTAACAAGATTATTAAGAATATAGTTAACAAAGATTTCTACCAAGAGGAACCAGTAATGACCTCCCATAGAGAGGATAAGTTCCAGGGATTTTTAGAATCTGACGTATCACTGATCTGTTGCCTGATATCTTGAAGAGCTGTTGAGACATTAGCAGAGGGAGGTTAAGGGTTGAGTCTCTGGGATTAGCAGGCCCAGCCCTCCCACCTCTCCATTGTGAGATCATGTACAACTCACTCTGCCTGCTTAAGCCTTAGTTTCCATGTCTATAAAAAAGAGTAATAATGTCTATCTCACAGGACTGCAGTGAGAAATAGTGTGTAAATGAAGCACATATCTTGTTGCCTGAGACATAAGTACTCAATAAATAAAACATGTTGCTCTCACTGATATATCTTTACAGTCTCCTTCTAGGAAAAAGTTGCTTGTTGAACACAAACTGATCAGGCTGCCTTAGCTGTCCAGCACCCACTCATTTCAGGCTGGGTCCTGAGGCTCTGCATCTGGACTCTGAGCAGGGGCTGCCAGAGTAAGGAAGCACAGGACATCCCTCCCCAAGGGCAGCAGTAGCGTGGACTGTGGGGCACACCTAGCAGTGTATGGGCAGAGGATGTCTTCAAACTGGCCAGACTACCTCACTGGGGCATCAGGCCCAGGAGCCAGGCAAAGAGGACAGCTGAAAAGCCAGGAAACAGAGCAAGCCACCACAGCGAAAGAGGAAACAAGCAGAAGACCCAATGCCTTCCTGCAAGCTTCTCCACTCCTTTAGCGGCAGGGCAGCAGGAGCCCCTACCCCCAGGCTTCCCTGTAGCTCCAGCCTCAGCGCAGACCTCTTCCTCAGCTTCCCTTCACCAGCCCAGTCACATCAGTCTCCATTCACATGACCCTGCAGGAGCTGCTGCCTCAGTTTCCTCCATCATTCTATTGTCAAGCCAAATATTTATACTGACAGCACTTAACACACTTCTTTCTCACATTTTTATTTTTATTAGTACATGTTTGCAGAATATAATGATTGCATTTATCATCATATATGTACATAACAAACTTTAATTCTTCTTATGTCCACTTCTCCTCCCCTCCCTCACCTCTCCCTCTTTTTGTCCCCTTCTCTTTTGCAAAAGACATGGTTTGTGTTTTATTTTATTTTACTTTTTTATTTTGCTAGTACATGTTCACAGTACATGCAGTTTGCAGTCATCTTGGGGAGTGGGTACAGGTACATAACACAGCTGTTAAAAAATCTCCTTCCCATATCAATATGCAATGCAACAACTATTGTTGGTTTCCTGTTGCTTTGTCTATAATTCAATTCTGATTATACTGTTATTGTGTTACTTTGTGTCTCTTTGTTAATGCTTTCTGGGGTTTTTTGTTTGTTTGTTGTTGTTGATGTAGTTATTTTTCTTTCACACTTTAAAAGGAAAAATTATATAAAAAAACGAAAAAGGAAGGAAGGGATAATTATGTATGTAAGTAAGTATGTATATATATGCAACATATCTAACATAGTTGTACTACGGACTTAGGTCACTTTATTGTAAGGAATAGTTGATGATTATTTGTTTAATCAATTTTGCACGTCTATATCTGTTTTCCTGAGTATACACTTCGAAGTTATCAATATGTAATGCAACAACCATTGTTGATTCCCTGTCACCTTATCTGTGACTCAAATTCGATTGTACTATTCTTATGCTACTTTGTGTCTGTTTGTTAATATGTTTTTGTTCCTTTACTTTTAAAATAAAAGTGAAAATAAAAATCTCCTTCCCCATCCCTCCCTTCCTCTCCTCGCCCTCTAATTCCTCAGTCCTGATTTACATTCTAGTTGATAGTATTAATCTCAGCCCATATTCTGGGCTATAATGTTTACATTAACCAAAGTCACTAATCCTATTTATGGTATGTCTTTATCTAGTTATTTCCCTTCCCGCTCACTCTTTGTCCTTGTTCTCTTGGACCTCCTCCCTACTACAAGAGCCATCCCTTCGTGCACAGGGCGCTTTTTAATTGCACAATTTTTCATAAGTTTGTTCATTGCCATCTGTCACTCATCTATTTTAAGTTCCACATCTTGGTCTATCACTGTACACTCAGCACCTGCACGAGTAGTCAATTTGTTGAATGCCTGATAGCAAGAATGAATAAATTAATGAATCACAGAGCACTCTGTTAGGTTGTACCATAGGAAATTGCTATCATTCAACCATTTTTAACCTACACAACAACTATCTTGTGTTTTGACATGATATTTGCCATTAGGGGATCTACTTTCATTAACCTGTAATAGACTTAGAAAGGGCATAGCTTTCACCTGGCTGGCTGGGATACCATGCCTGTCCCACAATTGCCACCTGTGAAGTACATGCCACTGTCCTGGTTCATATGTGGTGAAACTGAGCAGAATACTTAAACATCCTACCTCAGTATAATTTTGTTCATGACTTGGATTACAGAAACATGTTTACACATACTTTCAATTTTAAAGGAGTTAAAAAAAGGAAATAAAATAGAATAACCTCAGCAAATCGGCTTAAGGTTGAAGAGAAATGTAAAGCAGAGGACAAAACAAGCCAAGGGAGCATAAATTGTTGGATTTAAAACAACACAGTTAATAAAATGCTTTCACTGTTTTTGAATTTAATGGCAAGTGGGGTTTTTATTGATTTAATTCTTTATACTCACCATTAACTTAATAAAATTGCTTTTTAAATGATCTCAAGTGCTTTTAGCTCACAATTTTTGAGGTCAATAAAAAGCATTTTAAAATTCATTTTATTGCTTTGCAAATTCTGAATTAAGCCTTTCTCTAGACTTGAACAAAACCCCTTTGCAAATGGATATGTTTCGAGAAATACACTTTTCCTTATGTACATGTCTTGGTTACTTTTCTCTCGTTGCTGAGACAAAATACCCAACGCCCAAAATCAAGGAAAAAAAGATTTATTTAGCTTACAGTTTGTGGAGGTTTCAGTCCATACTTGGCTGGTTTAAAGGCAGAGTGGCGCAAGGCAGAGGGCAAACTGTTCAGGGCAGCAGAGCACAGCAAAAACCACCAGAGCAAAAGGGAAGAATGGCTGCAAGCAGCCTCCTTTTCTTCCCTACATTGTAAACAGCCTACCCCCACTCAGGGGGCATGTGCCTCTCACACAGTCTCCATGCCCTCCTCTTCGCAGGCTCAGGATGTTTACAAAGTAAGCACCCCAGTTTCCTGCTGAATCACTCATAAACCTCCACATTACCCAAGTTGACACAATGTATCAACCATAACAGTACATTATCATCTACTATAATTAAAATCTGAGCCCAAATCACTGGACACAGACCCCAGTCATTAGTCATAAAGTTGTGGCTGATATCAAAACTTTGTGTGAATAGAATCTATATGATCGCTAAATTTTGACAGTTACCCACCTTTCATTGTGATAGTCTGTGCTATAAGTTATACAGTTTTAATCAATGGTGTTGAATTTTTTCGTACCAAAAGTTGAAATGAGGACCTTATACTTTCTAGTCAAGTGCTGGTGTTGAAAATTTTGACAAACAGAACTTCAGCAGATGTAAAAATTCACTAGGTAATTTAATATTAGCATCATTTGGACTGTAAATCTGTATTCAGCTCTGAAAAAAAAAGTGGCATACATTTGCTCCTAGAATCTTCTTTAAGAGCCCTGGTAGAACTATTTCCCCTAAAAGCCTTAGTTTTGAGGTTATAGTACAAGTTATACAAGTGGCTTTGTTACCACATAAAACACTTCATTAGCAATTTTACAATTTTATGACTTTTTAATACTAAAAATTCCTCAATACTGACATACCTATAAAGAATAACAAAGGGAAAAAGAAGACCTTCACTCCTGTGATGCACTATGTGCAAACACATTTTCCACGTGCTGCTCCTCCTTTTGTTAATGTCTCTTAGAGTCCATGGATTTGCTTCCACCTGGGAGTCAGAGGACAAAAGTTTAGGAAGAGAACACTTCCTGTTTTCTTGATGTCAATTCCAGAGTATGTCAATTCCAGAGTGTGTCAATTTTCTGAAATCATTTGTTATTAATGTTATCTATATTTTCCACCTATGGTAAGAAATGACATGTTGGAGGGAC
This sequence comes from Dinomys branickii, assembly GCA_004027595.1. Classification (NCBI taxonomy): domain Eukaryota; kingdom Metazoa; phylum Chordata; class Mammalia; order Rodentia; family Dinomyidae; genus Dinomys; species Dinomys branickii. The sequence goes on from PVLD010011334.1 coordinate 59,957, forward strand.
AAATTTCACTCCATTTTGCATGAAGTAAAGTAGCTTTGTCATGACGCTCTGTGAGGTGGAATCTTCAGCTGGAGATAGGTTTAAATGCAGCCATAGACATTAAATCTCCTGGAAAATCAGCCTTGGTTTGTACTGGGCCCACAGTTCTATCAGTGCAGGGTTGGAAATGCCTTTCAGTACAGAGGACCTAGAAAGAAATAGGATGAGGACAGAAGGGCAGGCAACTCCTTCCATGCCTTCCATACAAAAGGGGAGAAAATGAAAACATGAAACAGGCTATTAATGAAGGCAACAGGTCAAAAGATAGAAAAAGGAAGAGACAAGAAACAAAAATAGACATCAGGTCCATATGTTCCTGCGGCCAGGCAGGGGAAAGGCAGCTAATCATGAAGGCATGTGTGAAAGCCAGTGTGTCACAGTGCCACACAGCTGCACTGGGGAAGGAGAGGAAGTGTTTGTAGCACAATAAAGACAGAGCCACAAAATCAGCATGCAGACACCCCCAGTACAGGACTGAGAGCAGCTGACCAGTAATGTGGGTAGCAACTGACAGTTCCAACCACAAACATCAGCAGCAACATTAAAACTTCCTTTAACTAACACTCAGTTGCTCTATCTGTGAAAATGAAAAGCAGCTCACACTGTTTCACAGACCACAGTCACGTTATGGCTATCTATGTTCAGGGCCCACCACATACTAAGAATCCTGCTTGGACCTCCAGGAAAACTCCACAAGAAAAGGGTTGTTTTTTTGTGCACTTGAAGACTACAGGTTTTTTAGTTGAACTTGTGGCTATAAACCCCTCTGTGTTCCCTTGATCTCAGACACTTACAGCAGAGTATATTAGTCAGCTTTTCCTTATTAGTACAAAATGCCTGACATAGTTAACTGACAAAGAGGAAAAGGTTATTTAACTCAGTTTTGGAAGTTTCGGTCCATGCTTGAATGGCTCCATTGCTTTGGGCTTCTGGTGGACGTGCGAGATGGCAAAGGCAAGGAGCGATATGGTGAGATCACTATAAATCACAAATCATGGAGCAAAGACAAGAAGAGGCCATAGCCTCATAATCTAGGCACAGACCCAGTGACCCACCAGACTCTCACTAGGCCCCGTTTCCTAATGATTCTGTCACTTCCCAACAGTGCCAGCCAAGACACAAAACTGACCTTTGGGTAAAACTTATCTGTTCCATAGCACAAGCTTCATAATCCCAGGTTCAGAACAGGTATAATCTCTCCCATAAGCTCCACTCTAGACAACTCACCTCCTGTCACACTGCCCAGAGCTCAACGGCTAAGAACCTGGGCTATACATAGAATTATAGCTCCATCACTTTCTAATGACAGGATATGAAGCAAATTATTTAAACTTCCATGTCCCTCCATGTCTTCTTCTGTAATGTGTGAATGGTAATAGAAGCCTATATGGTCTGTCCCAAGGATTAAACGAGGCTTGACTGAACATGCTTAGGTTATTATCTAGTTTATAGTAGCTACTATTACTATTCATAGCTATTCTCATTGGCCAGGACTTCTGGGAACCCAACCTAATTAATCCTTCAGTTACAATAGAAATTAAAGCAAAAACCTTTCTGAATGCTTCATTTTCTAACTCCTTTGCATCATCCTCCTTTATCTCTGATTGAACCATGATTTTCCTGAGCTTTATTCTCCCATTTTTGTGGTTGCCTCACATAATAACCATCAGTGTCCCCTCTATCACCACCATCTCTACCACCACCCCTCAACCACAATGAACAATGCTTTTCCCTGCTTCTACACCCCCACTCCCAACAACCTTTGACCCACACCCTCCCTCCACCACCACCACCAAAGACCAAACAACTTCCCCATCATTATCCCCTCCATGACCAATTATTGACTTAAACATTTTAAATTCCTAGGTTCTGATCATCTTCTTATTTATTCTATTTGCATTTCTCAAGGCAATATTATATTTTTAAACCACTTTAAAAGATACATAACTGGTCACTACTAATAGGAAAGCATGAAACCCATCTAAAAATGGTTTAAAAACCTAAGTGACTTCATCAATAGCAAAAGAGTAGATAATGGGGTGTATTACTAAAACTAAAAATGCATGGGGTTTATCTTCTTTCTATTTTTGCTAATTACATGCACATCATTCTATCCAGGCTTCTGAAGTTCTAGGAGGCCCCATTACTTCTCTAAAACAAAGGTAAGAATTTGGCAATAGTCAGAGTTAAGATGGGAAGGATGACAGATGTGTAGATATATTGGTAAAAATCTAGCCTGTAGTGCAAATGAGTTGCTGGACTCATTTACCAACATCTCCAAGGGCCTTTGTTGCAATGAGCATGGCCTATCCCATTTTTTACTAAAGTACATTAATAAGTAACCAAAGCACAGGGTGGTTTCCACAGAAAGTATGAAGCATCAGGACCCCTAGGGGACCACAGACACCTGGTCCACAAAACCTGGTTCCTGGTGAGAATGAAGCCTTCATTCTGCAAAAAGTAGTAAAGAAATCCCAAGAGAAGGAGTAAGGGATCTCTCCACATTCAACAGATACAAATCCATTTTCAGTCCCCCTTGGCATGACACTACTCACTTCCAGCCATGTGGCCCCGGTTTTTGCATAAATGCCACAACCAATCTGAGAGGTGAATGCAGGGTTTAAATCTGGCTCCATCCATTGCAGAAAATATTCATCAAGAAATAAACTTCTCCAGAAATAGTAATTCTCCCTCCACATTACCCTAAATGGGAGACACACATAAAAGATTTTCAGAAACCAATTTCTATTTCATGTGCCCTGAAAAACAATGAAGCATACTTCCTCAACATTTATGCACAATGCTATCTTTAAATAGTGGTCAGGAAAGCTTGAGCTCCTCTCTCTATTCCATCCAACCCAGGATCATTCTACCAATGCCTTTGACCCTGGCCATGTACCAAGCACCATGTAAGACAAAAATTGTGGCATAGCCTTATGTCTCCCAACTTTGGTTCTAGCTACTCACTCCTTTCACATTTTCACTTGCTAAACTACATTCTTGATATTGGACCTCCTAGCTGCTGTCCTTACTATTCATTTTCTGTTTCCGGCCTTGATACCTTAGCCTTGATACTTGGTACTTTTTTTTAGTACTCTAGGCCCGAAGGCCCACTGCAAGACCATCCGTGCTTCTCTCCATCTTCTCCAAGCTCCTTTGTCTGACCTTGAGCAATTCCCTAGGTTTACTCCACACTTTCAGGTGGCGCCTCTGCTGGGTTCCCTTAGATCACCTTGCATCAACTTACCGCACTTTCCACACTCGCTCACTAACTCCTGAAACTTCTTGAATAGGGAACAAATTTACCAAATGTATGGCCCCATTGACTCACTAAGAATGCCAGAAAATGGAGATTTCTGGATGCTGAGGAAGCTCAGGCTGCATGAGCACATGGCTTGTTTATTTCTTTAGGAGAAATCTGTACATATTAAGTGGCCTCATGCTGCAACCATAGCAAATGCTTTTTGATAGTGAAGATGAAATTGCCTTCCCTTTGTCTTGTGGTAATAGTAAATGTGGACTTCCAGCAGATTATATTTGGAAGGAGACATGTAAAGCAGTCTAGGATGTTCACTTTGGGGAAAATTGTTGGAAGAAATATGTGTGATTGCTGAAATCTCCATTCCCAGGGGTACCAGGCTTAGCCCTATTTGGAAACTTGGCAAGGGGCTGCCTCTTCTAGTCAGCTTTCCATTACTGTAACAAGTATCTAAGATAATCAATATATAAAAAGTAAGGATTTACTTCAGCCCACAGTTTTAGAGGTTTCAATCCATGAATGGTTGGCTCCATGGCTTTGGGCAAGGCAGTACAACTTGGCAAGAGTACATCATGGAGTTAAGCCATTTATTTCATGGCCAGCAAATGAAAGAGCAAGAAGAAACTTAGGGAAACATATCCTGTTCCAGGGTATATTCCCAATGACCTAAATACCTTCCACTATGCCCCACCTCTTAAAGGTCCAACCACCACTCAATGGCATCAAAATGAAGACAAAGCCTTCACCACATGGGCCTTTGGAGAACGTTCTATAGCACACATGGTGTGAAAGTTGCCAGATCCCAGCACTAGGGACCAAGTGAGAAACAACATGAAAGGTAAGAGGCAAAGTCTGTCTCACAGACAAAAAATTTGGGATCTACAATTAGGAAATTAAAATCCAATAACATCTATTTGCCAAGCATAAATAAAAGGCTGAGGTGAGGTTGAAATAAGAAGTTGAAATGAGATGGGACTGAAGGGGAAGTCCAGAGCAATGGCCTGAAACAGCAGTTAGAGCATTTGTCCTGCCTTCCTGAACCAACAGTGGTCTGAGGGACAGATCCATCGGGTTTATCACACTTCTTAGTTCTTTTATGTATTTAGATGCTCTTCTCCAGAGATCCATCAAGGAGCTTCAATTTGGAATGGTATAAATCACCACAGAACATTCTAGAATCAGTTTTTTCTTCCATTTTCTAATCACCAGTCACATCTCATCTCTTTAATTCTGATAAATTCAAAAAGAATATGAGTCTACATTAGAGGTTGGGATGAACCAAAGAAAAAAATTTGAAGAAATATTATTTAATAGTGAATTCTTCAATACTGTTTAAAGTCACGGACTGAATGAATAATTGGAAAGGACACGAAAATAGCAATTTAGGCATTAGGTTGGAGTGGTGGAAGGAAAGAAAGGGTTATAATGAGTGGCTTTTTATATCTCCTATTTTCTGAGATCCTGGATTTTAATCACAGATAAAAACACACAGTATTTACATCTACAAATACCTAGGAGAATAGTTAGTCTTGTTGTATACCTCCTCTGGTTAAAAGTAAGGACATAATTTTGGCTCTCCCAAGGAAGTACTTTCTGTTGGAACTACATAAATTGTCATTGCCTGTCAAATATAAGCTTTCTTCTTTGCAGTAGCCAAGATAGAATAGCCAGACATATGGGTGTAGTAGTTTGTAGAGGGACTTAAACAAGAATAGTCACACTTAATGACCTCAGATGCTCAATTCATAGGAAATAACATAAATCACTATTACACTTGCTGAAGAACTTTAAAGTAGAAGCCTGATAATCTTGATTACATTGCTAATTGGTTTAGCAAATTCTTCTTATAGATAGAGTTCACCCTTAGTCACAGTTGCCATCATTTCAACATCTGTGGCATTTTAATTCATGAAGATTTTAATACATCACCAAATGTGTCACTCAATTCACAGCCAGCTCTCACCGCCACCAAAACAAACCAAACCAAACAAAAAAACAATGGACACAAAGTTTTACTATTCACTATATATTAACGAGAATTAAATTCTAGCCTCCAACACATTTCTGGAGGCAAGTATTATACTGATACCAAAACCAGAGAGAGACCCAACCAAGAAAGAGAGCTACAGGCCAATCTCACTAATGAACATAGATGCATAGATACTCAACAAAATACTGGCAAATAGATTACAGCGAATCATAAGGAAAATTATACACCACGACCAGGTAGGATTCATTCCAGGAATGCAGGGATGGTTCAATATTCGCAAATCAATTAATGTAATATACTATATTAATACAGTCAAAGACAAAAACCACATGATCATCTCAATAGATGCAGAGAAGGCTTTCGATAAAGTCCAACATACATTCACGTTAAAAACCTTAGAAAAAATAGGAATAGATGGCCTCTACCTCAATCTGATCAAAGCCATCTACAACAAACCAACAGCCAACATCATACTAAATGGACATAAACTCAAAACCTTCACTTTAAAGTCAGGAACAAGACAAGGATGTCCATTGTCACCACTCCTATTCAACATAGTTCTGGAAGCACTAGCCAGAGCAATC